>PVJA010007958.1:0-66403 GCA_004027025.1 Myocastor coypus | reverse complement strand
AATATGTAATATGTCAACTTTCAAAGAAAAAAAGGGGGAAAAGAAAAAAAAAAGTAATGTGGATTTAGAAAGGTTAATGTTTAGTTGTTTGATCAATCTTATATACCTATATGTATTAATCTAAACTGATCCGATGATGAAAATATGTAATATAACCATTGTTAAATTTAAACAATAAAAGAATTGGAAAAAAAAAAACAAAAAAAAAAACAAAGTAAAACAACTTTAGCAAAATCTCCTAAAGATCAAAACCAAACCATTATTTTAGGTATCATATCAATAATAAAATCAATGACATTTTAATATATAACTTTGAGGTAAATTACTAAAAATTATCTTTTTATTCTTGTGCAGATTGTGACATGTCCTGTGAGTAAACCCGAGGAAATTTGTTACATGATCAGAATAAAGTCCATTAATCTGAAGGGAAACCGCCCTTTGCTCTGTGTTGTCTAAAAACAAGAAAACTAATCGAGGTAGGCAAAGTCTTTGGTGTCTATAATTTCAGCAGATTCACCCAAAGAGAACAAGTGCTGTGAGTGCGAGGATTCACTCACAACACAACAAAATATTTGCACATATACTGCGCATATATGTACAGTATATTTGTGCAGTATATGTGCAAATATTTTGTTGTGTTGTGAGTGAATTACAACATACTGTGTTTTGTTCTCTAAAGGGGAATATGATACCAGAGGTTGTGGCTTAGTAGTAAAGAATAGGTGTCTGTGACTTTTATAAACACAGACTGAGGGAGCTCCTGAGAAAGGAATAGCTATACTTGGTGCCATCTCTGTATACCTGGAAACAGAGAACGTGAACAGCTAAGGTGTCCTCCTGGGTACAGCATCTTGCTATGTTCTCCAGCATAATGTAAACGTAGTCTACTCAAACTTCTGTTGCCTAATGTGATCTTCTAACTGTTCCAGACCTATAAGAATGTAAGATGCAGTTGCAATTTTGACAACCCTGTCTAAACCTTGCTTTTAGTCACATCCTCCCTCACTAGTTAAGAAAGAAAAAGTTATTTTCTTCTGCTTTAAACTTACTAGTTATTAATGTTTGTGTGACCTACTAATCTTCAAAAAATGTCACATTATATATATTTCCATGTATAGAGAATAAAAGAATTACATGCCTAGAAATTATGGAAGATTGGGGTTCTGTAGTTACAGAATGTGTCTACATGTGTAATATGGCTATAGGAAAGTACTGGGCAACAAGACTACCTGTTTTGAATTGTTTCTTTTTATTCTTTGGTTGATTTTCCAAAATAGAATATATTTGTCTTTCCAGAGGCATGTTAATGATATGTAAAATTTATCTGAATGGTCTTTTAATATTTGTTTTTTTTATCGTGCGAATTACTGTTATTTCTGTATAAGAACCTAGAATAACTATACCCAAATGAGCATGCTATTGTAAATAATTCAAAAGTGTGATCCAACAATAAAGTTTTAACAAATGATTTATCCTCTTTGGCTTATGTACGACTTTGACTAAGGCTGAAAAGAGGCTTCCATTTGTTCAATTATATATCTTTTTCTTGTTCTCAAACATGTCATAAAATTGCTATAGAAAATATGTAAACAGCTTAGTAGAAAAATGTTATAAAACATAATTTAGATTAGTAATGGCTGGAAGGTTGAAATCATGCCAATTCAAAACATACTGTTTGAAGGCTTTTCGACTGCCACAGGCTGGAGTGCATCCAAGATGCTGGATGGTGCTCACCAAGGTCTGAGATACTCGGCTGTAGGGAGATCATGGCCCTACCAAGGAAAGGCAACGTGACAGAGAAGCCAACAAGACGAAATCCAGCAGCAGGGTTGTACAGAAGAGGAAGGAAAGCTCCTTTTCAGCCAAGACACTTCTCACTGCCCAGGGCCAGCAAATATACCTTGAAAAAAGAAGCTAAGTACAAGAGGTGCCAGGCTGGATGGATGCCCAATCTACCAGCCATTGCCCAGTACAGAACTGACCTCTTTGGGCGATGCCCAGTGAGTGAGATATTCCCCAGAGATATTCCCTGTCAGACACTAAGGAAAGAAAGAGCAAGCCAGAGAAACACTCAGGGGCCAAGCTATAATCAACAAAGCATGGGAAGGGAATGGAGCCAAGGGCATGACCTTGATTAGACAGTCAGTGCTAGGCGTAGGAGCATCAGTGACACAGACTCGCAAGACCTTGCTGTCACTGTGCAAGTGAGATCCAGGGCTGCAGAAAATTCACAATCACTCTGCTTCATAAGCACTGCTGAGCAGAGTGCCCTGGGAGCTCCCTCCCCACCCTTCTCAAACACTATCAGATTCCATCCAGAAAGACTCTCTTTCTCAAAGCCCTAAATGCCACAGAATTTGTGAGCTAGAAATAGACCCTTTTTGAGCTGAACCACTTGGACATGAGACCATCGTGGGTGTAGAAGACAATCTAAATCAGCACCAGTAGAGGCTATTACTACCTTCCAGCCCAAAGAAAGCATCACAGTCCCAGGTGAGATCAAAACTCAATAAAACAGGAGTATGGCTTTGACCTGAGTGTAAACGGGCAGAAAGAAACCATTCAGGCAGTAAGCATCTGCCATCTGCCTGACCCAGGGGACCACTGAGCTTGAGGGAAGAGAAAGGCTGGGCAGAACTGGACATACCTCAAATGGAGTGAAAGAGTGGAGGAGTGAGCTGGTCAGTGCAAATAGCAGAGTCTCTGGCAGAAACTCAAACACCAGAGCCTCAAGAGCTTGGGCACTGGCCTGGGCCTTGAGCACAAGAATGAGGTAGCAGATCACTTACTCGGTGATAGTCTAGGGGCCTGCGGACTGGCACAGTTATTTAAGCATCTGCTCAGGCAAGTGCAGTCAGGCGCAGGAGACCTGGGTTCAATCCCCAGGTCTATAAGCTTCACCCACCAGACTGTGAAAGAATCATTGGACAAAAAAAAAAAAAAAAAAAGGAGGCCTTCAGTGATATTCTAAAAGTAAAAATAAATCATCATGAGAAATTGATTTAGGTACTCCTAGATAACTTTAAAGGAAGAAGGACTTTTGAAGAAAGGGGAAAAAAGGGTAAAATTTTATTCACAAGAATTGCAGAAAACATTTCAAATTAAGAGATCATGCATATGAAGCACTCAGATCCCCAAAGAGAGACAACCAGAAATGAACCTCTCTAGGATACATCATAGTGAAAAACTCAAAAATTAGAACAAAGAATGTGATAAGCCACTGGAGAAAAGTATCAAGTAATTTATAAAGCAAGCTATCAAAATAACAGTAGATTATTTTTAAGGGTATTTTGTAAAGAGACAGCAAGGCTAAATATAAAAATTCTAGAAAGAAGGAATATTTTAATCTGGAAGAGCAGTTAAGCAGCAAAAGGGTGACTAGAAAGGAATCAATACTGAAGAAAAATACAATGAAAATTCAATAATAATTCTCAATGCAAATGGTTTTGACTCCCCAGTCAAAGGACAAAACCTGGAATACTAGACTGAAAAACAAACACAACTATCTGTTAGTTTGAGACATTTTATCCACAATACAACATACAGACTCAAAATACAAGGAAAGAAAGTGATATTCCATGTAACCAGAGTCTTAAAATGAGCAAGCCTACCTACTCTCATTTCAGATAAAGTGGATGAAAGCACCTGCTTAAGTTAGGCAGACACAGAGGCCAGGGCTCAACCCCTGGCATGCCATGCTGGCCCCTCCCATGGAATGTGATGAGATGGTGATTGAGACTGGGCATGGTGGCATGTGCCCGTCATCCCAGCACATGGGACGCTGACTACAGGCAGATCAGGATGAGTCTGATCTACATAGTGACTCCCTATAGTCCCTTACTAAAATACAAAAAAAAAGTATATTTATACCTAATGGCATACTATTTAGCTAAGAAGAAGGATAAAATGGAGCGTTTGCAGGGAAATGGGTGTCATGTGAGATCAAAATGATGAGTGAAATGAAGCAGCTGCAAAATGTAGAGGGTTACAAGACATATCCTCTATAAGGGACCCTTAAGGAACAAAATAGCATCCAGAGAGTGGTAAGCAAGGAGGCAGAGTTTTTAAATAGAAAGGGAACAAAGGAAAAAGCCAGGCATACAGAACTGCAAAACAAGATAGGAGAAGCTTAACAACGGTTACAATATCACATATTGTTATGTTCAGCCAGAACATCTTTTGAAGAGGCGAGGAGTGTCTGAGGAGGTTAGGGGAATAGAGCTGGTGTAGATGAGAGAGGCTTGAACATGAGCAGAAACCATGGACATGCACTGGCTCACCCTCACCAGCACAGTTATCACGCATCCCAAGAGGGTCCTGAATGACACCTGGTTTTTATTCCTGTTAAATAACTGAAACTAAAATATCATTTAATGTACCATTAAAACTGGAGTTCAATTAATGCAAGAACAATTAATTAGTCATTTTTTCAAAGGAAAGCTGAAATAAACACAAGAAAATCTGAGTCAAGTTTTGAAATGTTAAATGTATTAGATCCATTAACTAATCATGACAGTATTCCTGGATGGACTTGATATGAAATAAATGTATTATGCTGCTAGGTACATTCTTAACACTTTCTTATTTTTGGCCTCTGAGAAATATGGGTATCATCTCAATATAAAATGTTATTATATCTGTTCAAATATTTATGTGGGAAAACATTATAATATATATTCAGAAAGTATTTTGAACTTAACATTAGCCATATACTCCCTCCTGATTCCAGAAGTGGTACAACCTGTTGAGAAGTTGCTACATTAATGTTTTCCTCACTTAAAGCCATCCAGTACTTCCTGTTTCTTTGAATCTAGAAACTAATGAGTGGTTTTAGCAACATCATCACTATTTACAAAAAGGTTTTATTTTTATTTCACCTTAAGGACATTTAATGTAGAAAAACTGTGCTAGAATTCCACAGAATTAGGAAAATAACAGCATAGGGGCTGGCAAGATAACCCAGCAGTCTAAAGCACTAGCTTAGGCAAGCTTAGGCACACGCAGGGACTGCAGTTCAATCCTCAGTACTACATGCTGTGCTAGCTCCACCCCCAGGACAAGCTGAGCCAGTCATAAGTCAATAAAATAAAATAAAATAAAATAACAGCACATAGCTGTCTTCAATCAGCCATTGAATTCATAAAACTATCATACACATATGACTGAACCCTCTTGTCAGTGTAGTTGGACAGTATTTTTTTAAGGGTAAGAAAATGTAAAAATTTTATTTTACCTTCATTTATCTCCTGAACAGGTCTTTTGAAGTTAAATTTCCAATATTATTCAGTTAACAAAGGAAATGAAATATAGCTAGCATATTAAAGACTTTGCAAATCATTAAAACCATATTGCATACTCATTGGAAATAGGTACCATTAGAACGTTATGATTCATTAGATAATAAATCCTTCCCAAAGAACAGCATTTCTTCACCCATAATTAGAAAGTGCTAGAAAGAAGTTGTTGATTCTTTAAAATTTTGTTGACCATTTATACCATTCAGGAATGATTTACAAATAACTTGGCTTTTGTTTTTATTTATATTTTTATTCTTTATTTATTTTTATTGTTTTTAATAAGAAATAACAATGAGACAGTTTCAAAACACACAATAATCACTACAATGCATATTGTTGTCTTCATAGTAGTTGTTCAGAATACAAGAGGCAGACATGATAACTTTTCTAAACACTATTGGTAAAAATCTTTCTTCTTGAACTAAGAGAAAGCAGTTGTATGTATAGTCCAATATTCCATAATAATAGGAGGTTTTTAGCAGAACTGGCAATGTCAGAAGCTGTTGACTTGAGTCTTTTACAGCTCAGCATACTAATCTGGTTTTACTTTTTATACCTTGTGGTTAAACATTTCTGCTGGGTAGTTAAGTCAAAGTTGAAGCAAGACCTATATAACAAAACATGTTACTTATATATCTGACAAGGTCAGTCAAATCCCTTCAGGATTTACCTTGGAACCATGTACAGTGTTTTATAGAAGTTTTGTCAATGTCAGCCACCTGGATGAATCACAGCCATTACTTGACCAGTGTGCTTTCTGTAAAAGCCTGAGAGAATATTTTCTCTCTAGATGGCTCTCTTCAAGCACACTATACATTATCAATCCCTTTCCTCTGTAGCCCCATAACCTCCTTCAACAAAAAATTTGGGAAACTTCTTTGGACAGTCTATTTTTGACCCGAAGTCCACGAAACAGCCAGAGTAGAACAATATTTGAGACCTATAATCTTTCTTCTGCATTGACTCACTCCATCAGTAATGGCGAAGTACAAAACTCTGGGTCAAATACCATGTAAATACATAGCAAGAGAACCTTCAGATGTTATTCTGAAAGAATTAAAATCAACCTTGTACTACCCCATTGTTTACTTTCTATAGTAAACTCTCACGCATTCTTCTTCCTTGGTCTAAGCATCATTTACTCAGTGACACATCATAATACTCTAGGTAAGAATTATTTTGTCTTTATAATAAGATCTGTTCTGCCACACCCCTAGGACTGCTCAATATGAGATTGTGTTTCTATCCTGTCTCTCATTTCTAGTTTTGAACTACTGGGTGGTAGGGATGATTTGAATTTTTTCTGTTTATGTATCTCAAATTCTTAGCTCATAAAGGACACAATAAATTTTCCATATCTACTGCATATAAACTGTAATTACAAAGACAGCATGTGGAAAGTGCTATAATTCTCCATTCAGTTATATCTGAATGGAGAGAAATTATACTGGGTTCATAAAATGAGGAGAGATTTTGTGTAAATTTTACTTGATCCAAAACTAAAAGAATGGATAGATTGAGCAAATATGAATGTGATTTTTAAAAAGTAACAAAATTACTAAGAAGAAAAGATTAATGAAAGCAATATTCAGCTAAAGCATAAAAGTTCATATATCATTATTAAGAAATAAAATGGGGATATATTGAAGATTGTTGTTTTCACATGTACATATATACATATGTCCTATTCAGATAAACTATAACAAACTAAGTAAAAAAACTACATTAGAGAGATATGAAAGCTCGTAGACAATTCCTTTCTCTAGAAAAATATGCATACAGTAAAGGAACATGAGATTATACAAGTGCTACTGTGGATATATAGCTAGAGACAGAGACAGAGACAGAGAGCTAGAGACAGAGACAGAGACAGATATAGAGCCAGAGCCAGAGCCAGATGCTGGCACTGATATCCAGTCAATTTAAGGTCAGGAAATTAAGTAGTCATGTATAGTCAAGGAGAATAATTTGACAACCTGGACTTGGGCAATTGCAGCTCTGATTGTATACAATTTTAGAAGATGTGGTCTAATAAAAAAATTTGGTATTTGGTTAAAGACAGAAGTAGGAAATACAGAAAAGACAAAATATAGAGATCTAAGTCTAAGAATCACTGGTTGGGTAACTTAGCTGCCAGATCATTCAGTTGCTTGTTAGCATTATCCAGATAAAGCTACTGAAAAAGGGAGCCCTCAGTGTCCACTTTGAAACTTCACCACTCAGTAGACATATAGTTCATTTTATATAGTTAACAAACTTGGAATTCTTATTAGCTAGGAAGTTAATGAGACTGAAGTTCATATTAGATTTATTGATCCACATATGTTTTAGATTTGCCAGTCTGTAGTTTATCTTTTGAAGGTTAGTCAAACATCAAATGTATACATTGCACCTTTTGAGCACCTGAGACTTTGTGTCCTCCTAGTTCAGCGGCCCCTCAAAGTTAATCACAGTCCACTTGGGAAAATGAAAGCACTCCCTAAGAAACCACTGTCTTACTTTAGCCATAAATACACTGGTTTATATTAAACTTGAGATATACTATGTTTGCTAAACCAGTTACTCTTAGTAAACATAACAACAACTGTGCCTCTCAAGTTTCAAAAAAAGATTATTTATTTTTCAACAATTAGATATAAATTTTAAAAGCAAGAGAATTAAGACATTGGGTTGTATATATTCTTTTTATGTTATTTTTTCTTTGTGAAAAATAAACTGTACCATATGCAATTATCACCTTGAGGAAAAAGAATAGAAAAATATGTGTGGTCTGACTTTGAAAAGTCTTATTAGCTATTTCTATTTGCATATTTTTTCTTTCTTTCTTTCTTTCTTTCTTTCTTTCTTTCTTTCTTTCTTTCTTTCTTTCTTTCTGTTATGGCTGGCTCAGCCTGCCCTGGGGGTGGGGCTGGCCCAGCATGTGGTACCAGGGACCAAACCACAGTGTCTGTGGTTGCCTAAGTGCTTTAGACCGCTGAGCTATCTTGTCAGCCCCATGTTCTTCTTTCTTTCCAAATTGTTTCTATTATAAGTTGGAAAAATGGAGGAATTACCTCCCACGATATAGTAATCTTGAATATTACCCATTATGTCAAAAATGGCTATTGGCTATTTTAAAATCCTTCTAATTTCTAAGGAGATGTGGGGAAATCAAAACAACTATTTTGATTTGTTTCTCCTCTCTTTTCTCTGCAGTTTCTGAACTAATTGCATAGCAAGGGCCAATAATCATCTAATTTAAAATTTCAAAATATCTAAGTTGTTAGAAAATAGTTTCTTAGTGATGCAGAACATGGAACGGAAAATTCCCTTTCTGATCCACATAGGACACAACCTACTGTTCCCTCAGTGAGTTCAGTCAGAGAAAAAAAAACAAAAAACAAAACTATCTGATCCGAATGTTTGACCAAATGACCAGCGGGCTGACAGGCTTCCCAGCCACCTCAGCTGCTCCGCCCTGGTGCGTCTACCCAGGCTTTGTTCGCTTGCTGGCAGTCTCTCCACAAAGAGCAGGCAGCCTATGCCAGGTGGCCATGTGTCTGAGGCAGCGCGAAAGGAGAACAAAGCAAAATATATTCCATTTGGCCAGAGATGTTTAAGCCATCTGACTGCCAGGAACGTATTAAGGAGAGAAGAAAAGGCAATGAGGGTTGAATATACTCAACAGTAAACAACTCCGGGCCAGAGAATCCGATCACAAATCTCCCTCCGCTGCTGCTGCTGCTGCTGACGCACTCAGCTTGAGCATGGCTGTGGGAAACAAAGCAATCTGCTCCAGGAGGAAAACGCTGGGGAAAGGCCTCACCTGATTTTCACCTAGCTTAGGTAAATGTGTTAGGCCATAGTGTATCATCATCACCGGGCTCTCAGGTCAGAAACCTCTTTTCTTCAAGATGAACGTAGACAAAAAGCTTCTAGAATGATGGCAAAGACAAGAGCTTGCCTTGTGTCCCCATCCTATCCCTTTCTTTCCTACTTTCCACTTGACACTTAGCATCTTGCTCACTACCATCGCACTCACAAAGTACAATACAGAAGAGGGATGTTGATACCATCCCTGAGGCGCTGGGAGTTGAAAAATACTTCTAAAAGCAGCAGGAGAGGGTCTGGTAACCTTCAAAATGGCAATGGATAATTTTGCACCCAAGTACAGCATCTCTCTCTCTCTCTCTCTCTCTCTCTCTCTCTCTCTCTCTCTCTCTCTCTCTCTCTCTTTCTCTCTCTCTCCCTGACTCATGTCGAAAGATGAATGCATTTTCTTCTCTGGGCCATTCCCCTATGTTTAATTTAGTGAGCTGCTGCTGCGGGCTAGAGCCTGTGTGAGAATGCTCACTGCCCTACTTGTAACCTTCTGGATAGCGCTGCGACACTGTGCTGGCTTCACAAATAAGAGTACTTATATTCAGGGTGATCAGCTATCATGACCAGGCTCACTCAGCTTAGTATACTAAGGAGATCTGATTCCAAAACCTTTACTAAGTACATTAAACAAACCTATAGCTTTATTTATAAATAAGTCATCCAAAGCTGTCTCTCAAGTGTATTGCGCTTCTATACGCTGAGCAATTCAATCAATTCAGTGTGAGTGCTCTCAGGGAGTACTTTCTATAGGTAGAAGTATAGCAAAGCTTTTCATACTCAGTCCCCCAAAGCTGTGTCTAAATTCTAACATGAGTATCTTTCAGAGTATAGCTTCATGTTTCTCCTCCAATCCTATTAAACTGAACACAAGAGAAATTAATGTATAAATATGAACATTTGCTTCTTTTTCAAAAAACGCATTTGTCAAAAAGATAAAGTATAGGTCTGGAATTATATCTCAGCAGCACAGGACTGCCTGGAAAGCATAAGGTTGTGAGTTCGATTCCTGATATCAAGAAAAAGAGAAAACAAGATAAATTGCATTCTCCATTTTATTTTGGAAAATCTAGTTTTGATGCATCTGGTTTTGTAAATGTTTCTTAATTCCAAGAGGCAGAATTGGTATGTTCTTCTAGATCTTTCAGTGAGTACTATATCCATGCCTGAAATAAAGCATTTTACCATATTTTTCTCGGGTTGTGGCTTCAAGCGATTCGTCATGACCTAGAGGGAAAATAAGTTTCTGGGTGGCCTTTAAACTTCCAGCTTCTAGGTCAGTGCCTTGTAATAGAAGATATCAAAAGTCATGAGAATATGCTGTCTAATTAAATGATATAATAAGGAGAATCCCTCATTAAAATAGGCTCCACGTGTGTGTATGTGAAAACTGAGGAAATATCGCTTATAGCAAAAGGAAAAGTTATATTATCTCTTATCTGGCTCTGAAGGGGATTTTTCTTTCTTTAGCTAAGAATTCTATATGCACAGAAAAGCCTTACCTGAACTGCCAGGACAATCTAAGATTATTAAAAGAAGGATTTGAAAGATCTGATTTACGTTTTGCCAGGCACTGCTCGCTATTTGCATTCCACTCAGGTTGAACACTGAAATGAGACAGGCATTTATCACCTTTGCATCTGGTCACATCTGCTTCGTGGTCTCACTGCGCTTGCTCAGCACTGCAGCACCAGCCTGTGATAGCAGTGAGGAGAGGGTTCAGGAGAGAGAGGGGGGAAGAGGGAGGGAGGGAGGGAGGGAGGGAGGGAGGGAGGGAGGGGAGATAGAGGGAGGACAGAAGGAGGGAGGGAGAAAGAAAGGGAAGGAGGGAGGGAGGGAGGAAGGAAGGGAGGGAGGAAGGAAGGACGAGAGAGACACAGACAGACAGAGACAGAGACAAAGACAGAGATAGAGACAGAGATAAAAAGAAAGACAGAGAAACAGAGATAGAGAGACAGAGAAATAGAGACAGAGAGACAGAGAGAAACAGAGAAGAATAGATTCATTGAGAGAGAGAGAGAGAGAGAGAGAGAGAGAAAGAGAGAGAGAGATAATGCTCCTTTGGCTCATAATCAAATGAAAATATACTTAATGAAAACATTTTGACCGGTAGCAGCCTTTTAAAAATCTTGTTTTCCTTATAATTAAATTTTCTAAAACACAGACATTTGACCTGAAGTATCTCCTGGATTTAATATTGGCACCGGATCAGTATAGCTTGCTAGCCAAGCTTAAAACGGAAAATGTAATGGGAAAACACCGTGACTTTGTAGTTCTCGTGAGAGGGAGAAAACCACAAGTCACGTGCGAACCCCAGGTAGCGCGTCCTGAACTCTACCCAGAGAAAAGCTGAGATGCGCTTGTTCGTGCTTAGGATGACCTGAGGAGCCTATCTGAGCTGTATTTTAGTTCACTCTTCAATAACTATAGATCCATCTCAGCAAACAAATATGAGCGGGAACTTTATGTTTATAGGCAAAGGAAACAGCCCTGAGAATTTACACTAATCTCCATTTTGATTACATGGTATGACTTTTGCTTCTTTGTTCTCTGATAATCAACTTCAGGCCCCTTGAAAATAGCCCGACGGATGGCCTCTAAAAGGGTTAGACTGTGTGAGCTGAATGTGGATTGTTTACGACCGCCTTATCCACACCGGCAGCCGACATTCTTTCTCTCGGTGGAATAAAAAAAAAAAAAAAAAAATGGATTTTTCAAGGGCAGGAGAGAGTTACCAGCTCCTTCTCATAAAGTAAATATGATCCCACCTGTGCATGACACAATTTTTGAACTAAATTAGTTGAGCATTTCTGAGCCGATAAGCATAAGAGAGCTTCCTTATGAAGACCCTGCAGAGTGGCGCCTGCCTGCATGGTCGTGAAAGGAACTCTGTGTTTGCGCCCACTCTTCCCGGGTCACTGACTTCGTTTCCCTCCCTGTCTGGCTATGCGGAGCCGTGGCTGGGACCTCCGTGTTCTCAGCTCCCTGCTTTGCCACAAATAGACAGTCTGCACCCAGCACTCTGACTGGACAGTTCTTTTCCATGCCTCGTTCAGCGATTTGCCACGGCTCTGTCCTTCTGGGTCCCTCCTGGCCATAGCGTGGCCTAGTCACCTTAATTCTGCTAGTACTTGGTCCCTCACCCACTCTAGTCTGGTTGTCCTGTTCCTGCTTGGGCTACACATGTTACATCTCTACTGCCACGCTTTCGTGAGATGAACCCAGTGCCCTGCTACCGTGCCAAGCCAAGGAAGAGCACACCTACTTCCAGGTGTGGTGTCCTGCACTGTGCTCCTCCACTGAAGCAGGGGGACTCTCACCTTGCACCCCACTTTTGCAACGGAACAAAATGTTGTCTGGAGGGTAGGGGCACTCTGGCCATAGCTTGGTGTTAGAGGGCACCTGGGCTCACTCCCTCAGAACTGCAGGAAACCAAACAAGCTGATTTTTCTCCCTACCTCGCTCTTCTCTTCCTCCATCCTGCCTTTCTTTCCCTCTTCCCTTTCTTCCTTTTTTTGTCTCTCCTTCTTCCTTTCTTTCATTAAATGGCCCCTTGAGTGACACAATCTATCGAACAGGCACAGCTTAATTTTACCAGATGTCTGACAAGAAGGCATGCATCATTATGCTCTGCAGTGAGCAACAGGAAGAGGACACCTTTTAGTGAGGCAGGTAAGAAATAGTAAGCTGGGAGCTTGGGCTGTTTATGCTCTCCACCCATTTTGTAGTACACACAAATAAAAGAATTGCTGTGTATGGAGAAAGAAGTTCATCCTTAGCAAGTCTGTCTAACTGCCTTTACCTAAATCTCCGTGACAAACACTGGTAGAGCACAGAGCAAAGCATCATCTTCTGCACAGACCATGAAAGCAGATTCATTACGGAATCGGATAGCCTGAGAGGAAAAGACTTCATGCTGAGGAAAGGCTAGAAGGCAAATCCATGATTTCTCCTGGCCAGGACAAAGCATCACAGCCAGAAGGAAAGAAACAGAGAATATCCTTCCAGAATCTAATCCCCTAATCCCCGAGTTATCAAAACTGTATGAATATAGATGAACGGATAAAGAACAGTGAAATTTATACATAATGGAGTACTACTCTGCCAGAAAGGAAGACTTGCTTCATTTGTAGGAAAATGGAAATATCCTGAAACTACTTTAATAAAAGAAATCAGACACATGAGCATGGCTTCTCTTGTATGAGAAATCCAAGTGATAAGTAGAGAGTGAAGTAAAAGACAGAAAATAGGAAATAAGAGATGGGTCCCTCTGAATGGGGACGAGGAGCAAGAGATGAGGAAGGGTGAGAGGCAGTGGGGAGATGGCAAACGTAGTGAGGTTGTGCTCTGTACACGCGCCCACTCTGCACAGCGAACATGAGCAGTGTGTGATGCAGATGTGCCCCAATAGAATAAATGATCACACAAATGCCGCCTTCTAGAAGGGCTTTATGAAAACAAGTTTCTAAGACAGAGCTTTGTCTAAAGTAAGAAAGTCCTCAAAAGGTGATCTGAACACATCCCACTGACCAACACTGACAGTTTGAGCCAAAAGCATGTGATCGTAATCACGAGCAATTCATGCAAGAATGAAATGAAAGCCTCTGAGTTCACACTGAATCAAATGAGAAAAGAAGAACAGAAGGCTGGAGAAGGCTACCAAGAAAGTGCCAAGGAATATTATTATGTTTAGCAACTATCATCAGTAAGCAATGGATCTTGAGTGGTGGGTGAAATCTGATGAAGACGCGGGCATTTCAGAGTCTCCAAGAACATCTTGCAAAATTGCTTCTTGGTTACTGAAGGAGACAAGAGCACTTTGCCACAGGAAAACCTGACAGACCCCACGGGACCATGCCAGAATACACCACAACAGAACGTGCCACTTAGGCACACAGTATTTTGAGTGGAAGGCACTTTGTAAAACAAAAGGATAAAGGAAAGACAGATTCCCAAATGAGACACTGACTTCCTTTTTTGCTTCCTGAAAATAGTATAAATAAATAAGTAAATAAATAAATAATAACCATTTAAAAAGCTCTCATATGGAAAAGTATTCCATGTGCCAGGAGGAAAGTAGTGTTCTTATCAACAAAGACAGGAAACTGAGACTGAAAATTTTGTACAAGGAATCTTTGATAAAAAAAAATCTGGTCCTTTCCCAACCTCCACATAATTTATAAAGTGGTGTCTCTTTGTATAATGGAGTAGAGAAGTATGGAAAGTTTGCCTTTTGGGGGGGTCTTCCTTTCCTGGACTACATAAAACTTCCATTAAACGAATCTGTAAGAATTTAACTAAAAGCAAATACTTAAAATTGACAATTTAAAAAGGCAACAAAACAGTTTCTATAGTGGCTTGACCAGAGTATAACTCTCCTATTCTTCAGTATTTCATTTTTATTGCATCAATTATTAATATTCCAGGTCTTCTTAGATATATTTTATTTCATTTAGAACCCGTGACATGTCCACCAGACATTTGCTTTCTCCTATTTTTCATTTCTCAGACCCTTTTTCAGACACATTTCACTGTCCCGTTCTTTCTATCAGCTATTTAAGCTGCCAACACTTTAAAATTGCTCATGGCTTCATTATTATGCAGACATTAATGTTTCATAAATTTTAGATCCTAGCGAATAAATCCCTTCTTACATCAGGTATCGATGTTGCTTGTCAAAGAAGTTTCTGCATTATTTATGCTTCTTCTTTGCAATTCTTTTAACATATTTTATCTAATTCTGCGAGTTTCAATGTCCAGTATTGAATATGTACACCAGCTTTGGTAATCTAAATCACAGAACACTTTAACCTTGGCCCAAAGCCCATGGGATATATATTTTAAGGTTAAATTACTTACCTCAAATACTTTAAAAAAAAATAATAGAATCATATTGGCCATTATGCCTTATTTCTATCTTTGGATTTAGAACAAGAAGCACCGCCCAATATCCTTTGTACTATGACTTACAATTGAAAAATCATTTCACAGACTTTTCCTCTTCTTCTAGAATCTTCTTCTCTTTTCTCTTAGTTCCTCAATCCTATGTGCTAATTTGGCCAATGTCATCCGCCAGTGGTAATCAGACAAGGTGGCGTACACAGAGATTAAGGGACTACCTCAACTTTTATTCTGGTGGAATTTCTTGATGTTCTTTAGTATGTTCACGTACTTCCTCCAAAACTCTGCTTCTTTGACAGGTTCATTTTTATTCTGTATGGCCAACCTAAGGAAGTAAAAAGCCAGAATTATATTTTAGACTTTCCCAACTGTCAGTGTTGTACTCAAACAAACCAGTCATCGCTGTCCCTCAGAGAGAAAGCTGCCTCTCAAATACAAGGAGCCTTCCTCTTGGAAGAGTCTGTATCCTAAGAGGTTGTTTTGAAATGTTGATGTACCATATAAGTTTTCCAGGCAGATTAAATGCATATATAAATTTATAATAGCCCACTGGCTCCAGTTGGCAGAGCGAGAGCTGTAGGGTGAGTGGCAAAGCACGTTCCACAGAAGTCTGGAGCCCCTTCCTGTCTCTCTGCCAAGTCTCCCGCGCTGCATCGCTCTCGCTGACTAATGCGCATGTTTGTTTTCTGAGATCCTGGGGAAGGGTCTTCACCCAAGCTGGTAGGTGCGAAGACAGCCCCGCGAGACCTCACGCATCTCTGACTTCATCTGGTTTTGGCTTTTCTCCGATCGCCTTCCGGTGGCACATGCAGCGACTTCAGCAGAGCAGATACCCTGCAGCTTTTCATTCACAATCAACAGCTTCGGAATGAAACATTGTGTAACTTTACGACATTAATGATGAAATAAGACATACAAATTTTTAGCTGGGCGTGGTGGTGCATGCCTGTAATCCCAGCACTTGGCAGGCTGAGGCAGGAGGATCAGTGCGAGTTAGAGACCAGCCTGGGCTACAAAAGTGAGCTCAAGGCCAGCCTGAACTGCATAGCGAGACCCTGTCAAAAAAAAAAAGGGGGGCCCGGCAGGATGGGTCAGTGGTCTAAAGCACCTCAGCGCAGGCTGAGCCAGCCATACAAATAAATAAATAAACAAACAAAAGTTTGAACCAAGAAAATAAATAGATAAAATTTTTAAAAAAATTGAACGGTTGAATTTTTAATTAATTGGCTGTTCCGAATCTTTCTTAGCTATTATTCTAATCAGCATCATTTCTTTACTTTTTTTTTTTCTTCCTGTATTTAGGACAGGCTCTTATATAGCTCAGACTCAAGGTGACCTTCCTGTTTTCAGCCTCCCAAAGTGCTGGGATTATAGGTGCGTGCCACCACGCCCAGTCTCAACGGTGGTCTGAGTGGACCCCATGCACATAGCCAGCGAGGCTTGCCTAGGACTGAACCCCAGCCGCGGTGCTCTGCCTAAGCAGGCCCTTTAGTCCTCTGGGATATCAAGCCTATCCTTTCTACTCAGGATCCTTTCACTTCAATTCTTTCTATTGATGCATAAATATAGAAAATATGTATTTTTACTCCCTTCTATATCAGTGTTTATAAAACTGTCTTCTAACCCTTCTTACCAGCCTCTCACTTAGCGAGAAAATCCTTACCTTCTACATCACTAATAATCATTTTTATTATTACTCACTACTATAAATATTCCATTGTATAAATGTATCATAAACTATGCATTTATTGTCATGCTTACAAGTGATTCTCACACTGTTTGGAGTTATCATGAATGAAAATGCTAGGAAATAAAAATTTCTGTACCAGTTTTTGTTTCTATAAATAATCATTTCTGTACATATGTTAGAAATATATAGTTATATATAATTTAAAGTACATTATTCATTATATGGTTAACTTTTTCAGGTATTGCCACTTGTCTGGCAAAGTAATTATTGGCAAAGCATACTAATTTATATATTTTTAAAATATTGATTTGATTAATATACTCATTAACATTTGATATTTTCAGCCTTTGTAATTTACAGTCATTCTCTTTGAGACGCAATGTTGTTTCATGTGACTTAAATTATTTGGTGACAAATAATTCTGAAAAATTTTTCATGTGACTACCACCTATTTAGACATCCTGTTCAGTTAAATGATTATTCATACATGGGCTCATTTTAAAATTATTTTCCTCATTAATTCATTAGCACTATTTATGTATCTTGCATATGAGAACATATGTTCATATCAAACGTACAATAACTCAAGGAGATGTCCCATTACATAAATATGTGTTGAAGATTTTATGTGCTGCTTTGTTTATGAATAATTGTGTTGTTTTCTCCGTGCAACTTCTATAATGAGTAGGGATGTTTTCTGCTCATTTTTGGGGGCCATAGGTGCTTATTTATTGAATGAGGCAAAGCTGAAGTTCTACACTCACAACTTCCAAACCTGCTGAAGGAATAAAACAGGATTAAGAATCAAATGACTTCTGCTCCCATTTTTTAAAACTTGGGTGACAGAAGTATTTATGCATATCAGTGACAACCACTTCGCATACTGTAGTGCAAATTTTCAGTGATAGAAATTTCATTTTTAAAATATCTACTTGCTATGCTGATTTGCTTTTCTTCAACTTAATATAACATTTTTAAAACTAGAAGTTTCAATTTACTTTATTGCTTATTTTTCTAATGTATTTAGTACAAGGTCTACAGAGTGTCACTACACAGATCAGACTCACAGCAATCCTCCTGTGTTCAGCCTCCCAAGTGCTGGGATTACCAGCACACACAACCATGGCCAGTCTCAATTGCTGTCTCAGCCTGCAGGGGGTGGGGAGAGAGGCCAAGGCAGGCTGGGATCGAACACCAGTCCCTGCATCTTAAACTTACTTTAAACAAGTCACTTTCTTACTGAGTTTTTCTTGTTTATTTGATTATTCGTTGTGCTTTGTCTTGTTTTATTTTGCTTAAGATATTGAGTTGGTTGTTTCTTGTAGGATTGAATAGTTTTGATCTAATGAGAAAACCTTTTGTTTGTTTGTTTGTTTTGGTTTTGGTTTTGGTTTTGGTTTTTGATGGTACCAGGGATTGAACGCAAGCATTTATTCCACAGAGCTATTTCCCCAACCCTCAAGAATACCTCTTATCTATCAACCAATAGAAGCAAGAAATAGTAGAATAAGCACAGGTAAGAAGACAATGTAAGATCTTTGTCCTAAATAACACTACTTGCTAACCAGTATTTGTTTTTCTTCCATCAAATAGATAGATAGATAAAATTTATAACTCTTGAATGGAACTTGAACTATACAGACTTTGATTTGAAGAAGGGATTTTAGAACACATGTGCAACTAAACTCTTGTGGTTTGAAAAGCTGAGAGAAGCTACTGCAAGGTTTAATTAATATCCAACATTGCTAATTTATTCAACTGGCTATTTCTGGCTCAAATGACTAGAAAGTTCTCATGCCTTAGTACCATGTTTCTATTTTTTGTTTCATTATTTTTTTTCTGTATTTTTAGGGAAGGGTCTACAGGGTGTTCACAGTCTCACTGCTAGATCAGACTCCTAGTGATTGATCTATTTTCAGCCTCCTAGGAGCTGGGACTGCAAGCACATGCCACCATGCCCAGTCTCAATTGCTGTCTCAGCATGCCTCGGGGTGGAGCCAGCATGGCAGGATTGAATGCTGGAGCACCTGCACCTACTTGCAGGAGATTTAATCAGCTGAGCTATTTGGCCAGCCCTGGTAGCAGGTTTCTAAGCTAACAAAACTTTGCAACTATCATCTAATGTTTAATAAATTTGCTTTACTGGGAAAAGATAATATTTTAGCAGGATTTATATGTCTTTTTAATTTTCCTGCCTAACCCACTGAAATACATGTCTCTCAAGATAACATAAGAAATTTCAAAACAAGATCATTTGTTTTGGTGCTATGGGAATTCAACTTGACAACAATGGTTTCAAAAATGTATTGAAATTCCTCCAGGTCCCATAGAAATAGATAGGACTGGTTTTTCCAGTGCTTCCAGGATTCCAGTAGGAAGCTACTGCCATTTGCACTGTACCCTAATGACAAGCTGGACGTTTGCAGGAAAGCCAATATGTTCCTACACTGCTTTTTGAGACAAGTAATAATCAGTCTGTCATCAATGTCATGCTGCAATCAGGCTTTGACAAGATTTGCAAATAACTTGAAAGGAACTGCTCATCCTTGAGCACCGCAGATCAAAACCAGACCTGAGCAAATGCTGAAAGTCTGGTGAGCATCAGCGGCATAGTCTTAAGAAACGTGCTGTGCCTGCACAGAACAGTAACATGGGAAATGACCAAGGTCTACCCTGTTCTCTTATCTAAAAACAAGTCTTGAGCAAACTTTTTCTCCATTACTAATGCCTGGAACTTGTTTTACAAAACAGTGGCGTGGCCACCTGAAGAGCCCAGACTGATTGAAAATAGTGCTTTTTTTACTTCTGAACATGATTAGAAAAGCAAGCATGATGGCCATCATCGTGGAGTTTGCTTTCTCAGCTCCTGGGCTGGAACAGTCAAGATTTCTGATCTTTCCAAGCCCTCTTACTAGGGATGAGAGAGTGTGCCCAAAGATGGAGCCACCAATTGCTCTTCTGACTTTTTCTTCTTCCTTCCCTAGATCCTTGTGTGCTGGGGGGGTGGGGTGTTATATGTTTATTGCATTGCCAGACACAGCAAGATTTCTCAGTCCTAAGAAACAAAAACTCTGTTCAGATGGTCAGGTATTGTTTATAGTTCACATTACAATAAATAACTAGACAGTCCTTTGACATAGGGACTTAAGCAATCATAAGTTATGCCTAAAACGTATGTACAGATTCAAGATATGAGCTAATTGTTGATTTTATCTTAGCACAGAGCAGAAGTTAACCCAGATTTATCTTGATGCTCTTTAGAACCTTGCAAAGCAGATGCTACTGACATAAGTCTTTCAAAGTGAAGATGTTGGCAAAAGTACAAAAAAAGTGAGTATATCAGAAGTGAAAACTCTGCCTTTGAAAAACAAAGGAGATGTAAAATGCATCTAAGACCTCAGGCTTGAAATTATCATCATTTGTAACTATTAGCAACATAGTTCTAAAAGCAAATGTTCAATGAAGTGTTCATTTCAGAATATGCAGTGATCACCCAATAGTACTCAGCACTACACTAAATATTATGTGAGACAAGCACAACATGTAAGAAAGAATTGATTTTTTTAAGGTGTTTATGTTCTGGAAATGAAGAACATATTAATATGCATGAACACAGAGCAGCAAAATTTTAAAAGGCATAAATTAAGAACTGAAATATGAGATATCAACCACTCTTGAACTATGCTGATGCTTGCAACATTCATAAACACTGTGTGACCTTAAGTCACATTTCATTACCTGTCAACTTTCCAGCTATGTCAGGTTACTTTGCACTACTTAGCTAAAATCCACGTTCCTTCCCAATATGGAGAATCCAGACCTCATTCATGCAATCTCAGAGACGCACAAGACATAGGCTATAACTGTGAGTCTTGTTATCATTCAACGCTGCCTGTCTAGGGCTCTGTGTTCGTTGTCTTTGTCCATTCCATCATCAGTTTTGTTTGCTACACCTTCTCTGTCAACTTCAGTCCCAATCTTGAACATATAACCTTGCTTTGCCTTCTCTAAAATGTTTACATAAGATTCTACAGGGTTTGGGTCCAGGAGTGTAACTTAGCAGCACAGAAACTGCCTGGCAAGCAAAGGGTCCTGGGTTCATTTTCTAGTTCAAAAGAAGAGAAGATGAAGATGAAGATGAAGGTGAAGAAGAGGAAGACGAAGATGAAGGAGGAGGAGAAGAAGAGGAGGAGGAAAGAGAAGGAGAAGGAGAAGGAAGGGGAAGAGGAAGAGAAAGAGGAGGAGGAAGAAGAGGAGGACGAAGGAGAAGAAGAAGACTAAGAAGAAGAAGGGGAGAAGGGGAGGAAGAGGAAGAGGAAGAGGAAGAGGAAGAAGAAGAAGAAGAAGAAGAAGAAGAAGAAGAAGAAGAAGAAGAAGAAGAAGAAGAAGAAGAAGAAGAAGAAGAAGAAGAAGAAGAAGAAGAAGAAGAAGAAGAAGAAGATTCTACAGTTTACAAATTTCACATAATATCACCAGGACTTCATGAAGAAATTACAGTGTAGGAAATAAACTTAAAATTGGTTGCAAAGTAGTGTGTTTGCTGGAATATATCAGCTATGCCTGCTCCTTTTGTATTCCAAGACTCTTATTTTCTTCCCCTGAAATCCAAAACCTTCTCCTTCAACCATAAATCTCCCACACCCCTTTCTCTAGTTTCTTCATTGCAAATCCCCAAATCAGTTAATAACACGCAACTTTAAAAATACAGCACTGTGAGGGGCTTGGGAGATAGCTTCGTGGCACAAGTGCCTACCTGGCAAGTGCAAGGTCTTGAGTTTGAACCCCAGTCCCCCCCCCAAAAAATAGCACCGCTTAGAATTTAGCCGACTAATACAAGGGCTTATAAAAACACCTGGCGTGTGCTTAAAAGAAATTATGGTAAAAGACAGATTTCCACTATTCCCCCTGAAAACACTTCCTCAGGCACACAAAGCCCACCATTCTGGCCCCTTTCTGATGCATCTCTGGAAGTCCCTTTTCCCGGATACTTTCAGTTGTGCTGTCGTTGCTATCACCACAGACAGAATCAGTGCGAAGCTTTTTGGTGGCCATTTTGGCTTCAGAGAAGAGCTGGAAGCTCTGTGGTGTGCATAAGGCCAGTGAAGATTCATCAAGGCATCCCTGCAGGCCAACTTTTCCCCTGGATGGCACCCAGAAGCAGCCTTCCCTGTGTTCTCAGTCACAACTCATGCATAATTGATAGAACCCTTTAAATCCTCTTAGATAGAGCTCCCACCTACTGAAAAGTTTTAGGCCCCATTTAAGTTTAGTTCTGCTGCACTGCTGAGGAAACCAAAGATATATTTATGTGTTTCTACTAATCTAATATGATCAACATGGCTAGAAAAACCCTCACACAGCACTGGTTCTTTACCTAAGTGTCATTATTATTCACATAAGAACATTTAAACCCTGTTAAGTTCTGCTTAAAAATGCAGATTCATTTTTTTTTAATATTTGCAAATATTCATTTTTTGACAAAAGTTACTCAAATATACTACAAAAGACCTTATATTTCACATCTTTCTATGCAATTATAACTACTGAAATAATTTATATCGCACAGGTTATAATTTCTGTGGAAAGATGTTTAAAAGTGTTGCTTATTTTGTAATTAGAGGCTGGTTCTAATTAATAGTTAATATTTTTAAATAATTCACATTCCTCGGGAGCTGGAGAGATGGCTCCGAGGCACAAATGCCTGCTGGGCAAGTGCAAGGTCATGAGTTTGAACCCCGGTCCCACCAAAAAAAAAAAAAAAAATTCACATTCCTGAAAACTACCTATTCTGATTAAATGACAAAATTCAATCTATCAAATTATGAATACCATTTCACAAAAAGCCTAGCAGTTTGTCTTTTTCTTTTTCTTTTTGTGGGACTAGGGATCAAACTCAGGACCTTGCACTTGCCAGGCAGATACTTGTGCCTCTGAGCTATCTCCCCAGCTCCAAAGCCTAACAGTTTCAAATCTGTAATATAGAAGTCTAACAATGATCATTTATTCTTTTGCCATTTCCCAGGTTCATTTCACTTCTCTTTCCACAATAGTAGTGAAAATATTAAGCCAACCCAGACCTCTCATTTCATTAAAGAACACTCTTTCTTATGGAAAACTAAACAGGATTATAATGTGAATATCTTGAAGAATCCATAAGGTAACTATATTCCAAAATGTAAGTTACAAGTCACTAAGTGTTATGTATCTCAATTCTGGTTCAAACAGCTCAGCGGGCTTTCAAAGTATCTTAAGAATAATCAACTGTTTTAGGAGATGCATAAGTAATGGGCCCAGAATCAAGGACAGAGTTTTGTGGCAATATCCTCAAAACCTTAGCACTTCCTTAGCTCATTTCCTCAACAGATGCTTTAGTGAATACCTGCCAGAGAAGATGCTGGGTTGGGAGCTGTGGAGTGGACAGTGTTATAGAAAGAAGAGTATGAACATTTAAGGAAACTATAGATTAGCAAAAGAGAAAAGTGATGACCAAATAAATAAAATAATGACATATTAATTTGAGTATGAGGAAAACTATAAACACTTTTATGCTAAGAAAATTCAAATATTTTTAAGCATAAGAAAAAATGCCTCCTTTTAAAAAGTAAAAAGGAATATTAATTAAAATTACATTGACAACATTTTTCTGTATCTTACTACCAAAAGCAAAAAATGTTGATGACACTAAATAAGGGAAAGAATAAAAAAGAGCATTTCAATTGTAAGCATTCATTATTTCCTTAGGCTTGGAAAGCATTCCTGAAAAATCTTCAATATATAAAGATGCAAAACTTTTGATTCAACTCAGAAATAGAAATATGGCCCATAAATTTCTTCTCTTTTATACAAAATGCTTTTAACTCTATTATTATTCATTTCAATTTTGTTTTTGGAGAAACAACATTAGAAAAATATCTAACCATCCTTCAGTTAAAAACACAGTTCTACAAACTATACTACAAATATGAAATAAAATCCAATGAAGCCATAACAAGGAAAGACAACATAGATTTTTTCAGGCTATCTACTGATAAACAACATAATGATAAGTAGGCAAAGTAAACCCTGTAAAGCTTCTATTATGTATGAAAAGGAATGTAAATACTTTTATATAGTACCTAAAATAGTCCGTTCTGGGGCCATGAGGTGGCTCAGCAGTCTAAAGTGCTGCATAGGAAAGCTTAGGCAACTGCAGGGACCACAGTTTGATCCCCATTACCACATGCTGTGCCAGCCCTACCCCTAGGGCAAGCTGAGCCAGCCATAACATTAATTAATTAATTAATTAATTAATTAATTAATTGGTCAGTTCTGGAGTAGAATACAAGGGATATTTTCATTGCACATCTTTGCATTGGTTCATTTTAATTTTTGAGTTATGTAAACATATTCTTTTAAAATATTAATTTAAATAAATACATTTTTTTTCAGATTTTTGAAACAAATCTTTTGGTAAAGATAAAAATTCCAATTATGTCTATTATGGGATTCTGACTACCAGCTACACAAACTGTAGAGTTTGACAGCAAAGGACTTCAAAATTTCATTGATTATGTTAGATTTAATTAAAAAAATATTCATGAGAATCTGCTGGGTTCAAGGATCTATAAACTTGAGATATAAAATTAAAGAACTATAGCAGTAGAATGCAATTCAGTGGAGGAATCAAGTATTTTCATACAAAAGACAAATCATGATAAATGTAATTAGTAGGAGAACATACACTACTATGAAGCTTTTCTACCTTTCAAAATCCTTTCATAATTGCCATAATCTATTTGGTTTAAAAATTATTTAAAATATCCCATAACTTATTTGTAATTGTGTAATACTGTTTTGTTTATGGTTCTAGTCTTCCAATGTTATTAGAATATACAAATAAAACCTATTTATTAAAATATTATGGAGAAAGAATGCTAATGAAATCTTCATTAGAGCCGGGCGTGGTGGTGCATGCCTGTAATCCCAGCACTCGGGAGGTTGAGGCAGGAGGATCGATGTGAGTTTGAGACCAACCTGGGCTACAAAAGTGAGTTCAAGGCCAGCCTGAACAGCAGAGTGAGACCCTGTCTCAAGAAAAACAAACAAACAAACAAAAAGAAATCTTCATTACACACCTTTGTAATTGTATTTATTTTTAAGATTACATAAAAACTTCAAGACAAATATTTGATATACCTTCAGAAATGTCATAGAAGAGTGTTTAGAAAACCATGTGATTAAGTAAATGGACTATTTTAAAAATAATTTTTATCCCTTTTGTTTATTTTCTATCATCTACCATTTCATTTATTTCTCATAACTTTATTAAACGGTTTTGAATGCAGTTAGTCAGACAAGCCACACATTCTTATTATTATTTAAACACAAACAAAGTGAGGTTAATGGAAGTTCTTTAGGACTCCCCAAAATGAAAAGAAGAAATGCAGACATAACTAATGAAATAGAACTGCAAGTTTAGAAATATGAATGTCCGAAAAAGGATACAGAAACAGTAATGTGGTCAGATACATCATTCCCTTTTATCTTCAGAAGTGGACCCAAAAATGAGCTTAAAGTCTGTATATTCAGAACAGGAGTCAGGAAACATTGCGGATTAAGAAAAAATAATCGAATTTTCCATGCATCTTTGGACAGGTAATATTACAAGAGAAGCTCCAAAATCTTGAGTTTATTTGCTTCAGAGACTTACGATGTTTCTCTTAGCAAACAAATATCCTTTCACTTCATTCTTTGCTATAGTCTTAATATTTATTTGGGGTGACGGATGTAAATATGAACAAAACCATAGCTAATTAAATTCTCTAGCTCACGATATGGATTGTGCTCTCATTTCTTAGATTTTCTCCACTTCATAAAGTAAAGCATACCATGTTAGTTTCAGAAGAGCAGGACAGAAATTTCCACGTACAGAGTATAGACTCTCGCAGCACAGTGTACACACTGTTGTGGCTCGCATGTGGAAATTCATTGCTCACAAGTTGCATGCAGGAGCATTTCTGCCAATTAATTCTCCTACCGTGGGGCATTCGTTAGTGTGATGCCACGCAGTTCTTTTCCTTGTGCAGCATCCCTCTCTGTTCAGTCCTCACTCACAGAGATGCACTTGATTTCCCCTGATAGCAAAGAAAAGGCCAACACTCCTAAGTTTGTCTCTCCCATTCCACTACACGTGGAAACCAGCTTCAGTTAGTTCTGATGACCATGCTACCTTACTCTCAAATCAGTGAAAATGAGGGGGAAGAGAGGAGGCGAACTTCTGAGATGCATCCCCTGGTTATTGTTGCTAGGGCAACAGCTACTTGGCATCCTCCAAATAGTCCTACTCTGCCCTGCTTGGGGTATGATTCACAGATATGTAACACGTTTCAGTAGATCTTTAAAAAATAGTGGGGAAAGGAAAGAGGATTCTTGTAAATAAATGAGAGAATCCAAACAGACACATGAACAAGAATGCCTGCCCAATATTTAGAAAGAAGAGATAAGATGGGCATAAGAGAAATATATTTCCAAAGTACAAATGTCCCTGGTAAATATTACTATGTTTCACACTGTACACATCAGCCTCTACTCAATCCCAATAATTGTGTACCCTTCTGCCTCCTTTTACCAGAATCCCTTCTTTTAAATAATATTCTTCTCAAGTACGACTTCAGACTAAGATATATGCAAAAAATTTAAATGTCATTTTCTCTATAAATTTTAAGAGGACAAAAAGTGTTTTAGCTTATGTCTTGTACTCTGAGTAACTACTTTGAAGGTAATGATGCCCAATGTAACAAAATTGTTATTCTTTTATTATTCGATGATTAAATTTTGTTTCATTTCCTCTTAAAATAAAATTAAAGGTAAACAAATATTTTAAAAACACTTCTTCTGTTTGCCAGAATGTGTGACTCAAAAGTGACCTTGAGTTTTTTACTTTTACAGGAGAATGCCAGGTAATCATTCCACCTAAAAATCACCACCAAACGAAGCCATGTGTTCTGCAGCTCCAGTGGCTGGATTTAGGTTGTACATTTCTCGTCACTCTTCTCTTTCTGTCTTTTCTTTTCATAATCAGAGTGTCAGCTTACTCTTCCTAACTACTATACATTTTTCTTAAAATTACAGCAAAATTATTGCATAAATTATGAAAAAAGATGTATTCCTGGAAAATTATATAGCAGAAAGGAAATCAATATTTTTCAAAATTCTCTAAAACTTTAAAATCCCAGCCTGTTGTTAGCATTTATTTGCTCATAGCAGCATTATAAAAACAGGAAGGAATCGCAAATCCACGCACCACATTTGCAAGTGGGCATAAGAGCGCCTGCAACATTTTGAAATGGAAATAAGAAAAGAGAACTTTAACCAAATTTCACTCAGTAAAGAAAAAAAGCATAAATCATTAAAGAGAGTGGAATAAATTTTTTTTAAAAAACACAACAATTTCTCATCATGGCTTTACCAAAAGCTTTTTCCCTTGCCTTACAGAGAATGGATAAAGCCCTCTCCTGAAAGCTCAATACGCATTTTTGTGTAACCAAGATAAAGAAAATAGACGTTTAGGCAAATAATAAAACAAGTTACTTCTTTAATGATAAACACTGAAATTTGGTTCCACCAAGCCAGCCCTGTGTTGGCACTACTTATTCTCAATGAAAAAACTATAAACTAAACACCACACAGAGCTCCAAAGAAGATTAGGTCACATACTAATAGCTATAAAAAAACTTCTGCCTTATTTTTACTACATTCCAGTCACTACCTTGTCTACTTTATAGAAATTGACACATTTAATAATCATACGCTAAGACACTGAACTAAGAGTATTGCTATTGTGAAAATTAAGAAATTAAGGCACATAGAAGGTCTCTGATGAGCTCAAATTTTCACAATGAGTAAGGTATGGGAACACAATAGAACTCTGGTTTTTACATACTGTTGTTTGCAATGCAAAATGTCCCCTTTCCACTTGCACTTGTCGATTTTTTTTCTTCCTATATCTCTGTAAACTTGAGTTGATGCCTCTGTCAAACACCACTCTTTTACATTTTAAGTGACAGATGCTTCTGCTCATCGTTCTTTTGAGATCTTTGGTTCTTGCTCCACAACGCTTTTAGTACTTGGGATGGCACTGAACTCTAATGCTGGAGGTTGAAACTAGTGATGGATCCACCTCGAAATCCTCAGTCTAAGCCTGTCCTTTGAACTCTCTTCCAGAAGCATCTTGTTGGAGTTAACTACACTTCTAAACTTGTTTACTTTGTGTAAATGTTTCTATTTTTGGACAATTCCAACTTGCACATGTTATGCTTTTCACTTAAGGAATGGGCTGCCGCTCCACATCACTGGTAGTTTACTCATTGATGGTTCTTAGCCTTAAATTCTCCTTCATGTGGAACAGAAAGATTTGCCAAAACACTGTGTAACATGTATGCTTCTAGGAAGTACAGAACTCTTATGAATATAAATTACGAGCATATTGAGAGCAAAGACTGAATCTTGTTAACTTCCATATCTGCCTCCCAAATGAATACCTAATGACATTTCGTACACACAAAATGTTTCAATTATAATTATAAGGAAAATCAGATCATAGACCAAGAAACTGGCATTTTCACTTACACTGATGAGTATGCTAGTTAGGATGAGATAAGCGGCACCACACTTAAATCCCTGACAATGTTTCTTCCTCACGAGAGCTCATTTTGTACTCACTGCATTGACACTGTGGAGGCTTCAAGGGAGATTCTGCTCATCACAGTCATTCCTGTTCTAGGTTGATGGCCACTCCTGCTCAGCAACCGGACCCCACATGCTTGAGACAAGAGTAGAAGAAAACAAATAGCTTTTGAAAACTTTCTTCCCAGAAGTGACACAAAATATCTCCACTCACACATTATCGTACACATAAAGCAATGCTGTTTCTAACTTCTTAGAGGGGGAGGCTGTTCCACCGCTCTATCAACAAAGGAGCGATGTGAGATACCTGTGAACAGTCCTGAAGACAACCGCAAAGGGCAATCCATGTGTTCCCTTCCTCCAGAGCGAATACCTTTATTAACATCAATGTGGCTAGTTTATCATTGCAGACCTCTCAGTTGTATAGCAAGCAGTGGGAAGAAAACAGTTAACAATGGGGTGCAGACATCAATCATAACATAAGGTTGGAAGAAGATAGTTAAGTGCCTTCTCTCATTGCTGGGACAAATACCCAACACCCAAGATGAAGGAAGGAAAGGTTTATTTAGCTCACAGCTACTGGAGCTTTCAGTCCATATTTGCCTGGCCCCAAGACTGGCACATGGCAGAGAACAACCAGTTCATGGTGGTGGAACAGCAACAATGGCAGCAGAAGGAGAGTCTGTCTCTATATTGCATTCAGGCTCCCTGCCCCAGATTGGGTTCAACATTCACACCCATAATTCCAGCATACTAAAACCTCTAATCCTAGCGAACCACCCATAATCCCCGTGGATCAGGAGTTAATCTCAAACTGTAGAAATCCTTGCCCCATGACTGCATGAGGTTTTGGGGGGACAACTAGACACAAACAATAACAGGTAGTCATGGTGAAGGAACAAGGAAAGGGCTGTAAACGGGGGCTGCACTTAGCAAACCTTATTCAGTAATCTCTATGGTGAGAATTTTAGAAGAACTAACTTAACTGTCTTATTTCATCACATATGACATGCAAGGATGTTATCAATGAACCCAGCAAGCAATGTGTTATTCAGTATGTTCCTGAGTAAAATAAAAATATATTGTTTGATTCTGCATAAATTATACAAAGGTTGCAGGTACACTGCAGACGTTGTTGGACGTGAACCCATCAAGAGATTGTCAGGTAGACATCAATAAGCCAGACGACTTCATGAAGTTCATAGATACAGCTATCATAGAGCAGTGCTCATAGCAGCAAGACAGTAGTGCCATTCAGAACAATTTTGGGGAGCGGTAAGTTATGAGACTACGTTCCTACATACTTTTGCATATTCAACAGTCCTCTCAAAAGTAATGTAAGAGATCAGAGTCTTTCAAGATACTTCAGGTATGTTGTCGTACTGGTCAGGATCTCATGTGCATGATGTGAGATTTAGACATGTGCATAATATCATGTGTACTAGTAACCTAGTGAAGGCTTCGAAACCTTGTATTTTCTAGCCTGATTACTTTAAGCTATAGGAAAATTTCCATTACATTATACTGCATACATTCAGTAATGAAAGCAGAGCATCATTTTTTGCTACTAAAATTATTTATAAAACTTCTAGGAGGTAGAAATATTTTGGAAAGACTATGTTTTGAACATGTGTTACAAAAGTGTTATATGTGTTCTTATTGGCTTTAGGTGCAGCTGAGAGGTGTTTTGATGTAAAGAGGGAAGACTGGACTTAGATTGTAGAGATGGAAAACTTAGAGTACACTAACGTGTTTTACCTAATATGTTACGTTTCCCTGGTCTCTTTATTTTTGCCTCTTTAATTTAATCATTCATATCTTAGGATGTCTTGAAAACAAAGTTCATTAAGTTTCTATAAAGAACATTGCAGAACAGTGGTTGTTTTTGAGAATTCTAGGGATTTTTTGTTTGTTTATTTGTGGGGTTTTTTTGGAGGGATCCAGGGTTTGAACTCAGAAACTCATGCTTGCCAGGCAGGTGCGTGAGCCACTGAGCTACCTTCCCAACCCAAGAGAGTTCCATATTCTTGTTTCCCTTTTCTGAGCATAGGCATGTGTGCCAAACTCTTGTACTGAGAATAGCAGTCTCTTAAGAAAGCAGTGAATTAGAATAAGGAGGTTGAGAAAGAATATAAGACTCTCTTCAAATAATAGTTTGAAAGTAAGTCCTACTTACAGTAAAACAATGATTTCTTAGGGTAGTTGCATATGCTAAAAGCTAAAAAATAAAAAGTTTTTAAGGGCTGGGGAGATAGCAGCTTAGTTATCTAAGCACCTACCTGGTAAGCACAAGGACAAAGATTCGATCTCCTGTACCACGTGCTATTAAGGACCTGGAAGCCAGGGTGCACCTTACCAGCCATGAAAACTGGGTGTGGTAGAACATGCCTTTAATCCCAGCCCTGGTGAAGCTGAGACTGGAGGATCACTATGAGTCCTAGCCATGTAATGTGACCCTGTACCAAACAAATAAATTTTAAAAAGTTTTTTGACAACCACATTTCATATAAATGTAATTTGTGATCAAATTTAAAGGCCTTTTCATGTGTCATTCCAGGTGATCTATGAATCATTTCTTTATACTCAAGAAATTCATTTTCTAGACCTAAGAACCATATGAAGCCTACTGCCTAAGGTGTTGGGTTTCAAGATGCATTTCTACGACATAATTCCTACTTATATTGAGGCACAGTTTTGCCTCATTGAGACATCAACATTATGCTTCATGGTTCTCTCTGAAGCATCTCCGAGAAAGCGTTCCAAGCCTACAGAGAGAGCATCAAGGACTTTGATGCAGACAGAATCGTGGGCCCTCTTCAGGGTCTCTGTTCAGCTTAACAACTCCAGCTATGTCAGGCATTCTTTCTCTGCTTTTAACTACCCAGGCCATTACTCCCATCATTTTATCTAGTTTCCCGTGAACTTCTTGAATTGTGATAATTAGAACTGAACGTGGTCGTGGATGTGGACTAATCAGCTCTTATTCTTCAAAATTTTAATAAGTATTTAATGAGCACCTGCTGTAAACCAGCCATTGTCATAAGCGCGAGCAGGCGAGCAAGGCAGGTGTAGTTGTAACTCGCCTTAGGAGGCTTGCAGTCAAAGCCAGTGTGGGGACTGGTGTGGCCATCACCACATTAATGTTAAACCACATTGTAATTTTAAAATCAAAATATAAAGCAGATATTTATCATTGGACATAAGAGTTCTATTTCTAAAATCTAAACTTGTAAACGTAATATCTACCTTTATTTAAATACTAATCTAAATAAAGCTAATGACGATGCTTATTTTCACAAGATTTGCTAAACAAATCACTCAGAAAATTACTATGCCTAAGGATGAATTTCTCAGAAGGAAAAAAGAAAAATAAGCAATACAACTTCCAATGGGAGAGAGTGATGTAACAGCTCTGTACCTTTGATAAAATATATTTTGCAAAAATAAAGCATATGTGTAAGCGAAAACTAAACATCGAGGAAATAGATGCTCTTAAAAGCAAATTCTGCCTTTCCTGCAACCATTTGTCAGATAAATTACTAAATAAAAATTGGAAGCCTAGGTACCATTTAGGTGGTCTACATAAAATGAGTCACTCTCTGCAACTCAACATCTTTAGCATAAATATGGAATTTAAAGATTTCCTTCCTCTTTTCATCATGAATACCAAAACTTTGTTGGTGCTCTGATAATAATATAACATAGGGAAAAAGTTTGAAAGATAAGCCTGAATCTAAAGACATATATTTACTTTTGTAGAGAAAGGAGGTACATTTCAGCTATCGCCTGCATGGGAATGAGGACAAAGAAGCCCACCCTAAAGTGCTGAAGGGCACCGCCAATCTAGAATTCAATGCCCTGCAAAGAAAGTTCCTTTGAGGAAAAGAGAAAATACACTTTTGCTAACTAAATCTGAGAAAATGTGTCCAGTAAACTCAAAAGTGAATAAATGATAAAGAGAATTATTTTGTAGAGATAATTTTTACATAGAAACTCAAACTTATTTGGAGAAACTAAGAGTAGAGATAATTGGACCAACAAGATAGCTCAGCGGACTAAGTGCCAACCTTGGCAAGCACACGGCCCAGGGTTCGATTCCTTATCCTGCGTGCTGTGCAGGCCCGAGTCTGGACATGGTGGTGCATGCTTGTAATTCCAGTGCTGAGAGAATCACTATAAATGACACTCCAAGCTGTATAGTGAGACTGTACTGAATACATAAATGGAAAAAAAAGAATAATGATAATTGATATGTGGTTAAATGCAAAATATATTTCTAATCTTCCTTAATTAAAAATTGAATCAAATTATTTGAACAATAGGTTTTTTGAGGTTTGCAGCATACTTAGAAGTAATGGTATAATATAATAGCACAACACTGGGGTCTAGGGAGATAGCTCAGTAGCTTAAGAACCTGCCTGGCAAGAACAAGGTCCTGAGATCAATTCCTGGTACGAAAAATAAAAATTGAACACTGAAAGAAGGTGTGAGAATTATATTATTACATTTATATATTATAAAATAAATTATAGTATTACTCTGAGGTTAATAGTAATAAAAGTTATCTTATGAGCCTAGAACTATAAAATAAAATCAACAAAGAAGGTATATTTGATGAATATAAGAGCCAGTTTAGATTCATAAAGACAGGGCCCGGCAGGATGGCTCAGTGGTCTAAAGCGCCTGCTTGGGAAAGCTTGGGCGGCTTCAGAGACCATGGTTCGATCCCGGGCACCACATGCTGCGCCAGCCCTGCCCTCGGGGCGGGCTGAGCCGGCCATAAAAATGAGCGAATAAACAAATAAAGGTTCTGAAACAAGAAAAAAATAAATAAAATTTAAAAAAATAGATTCATAAAGACATGTGAATAATCTTATAGGAAACAATTTATATATAAAAAGTATTGAAATAAGAAACAAGTAGTACTACAGAAAACAAAGAGCAAGATAGCTTCAACCATAAGTATAAGTCTATACTTATACTTCTATCATATGATATGATAGAAGTATAAGTATAGACTCAACACTCCAATCAACAAATACATATTGTTCAACCTACCAGAAACAGGAGGCAAGTGGCCCCCAGTATGTCACCATTACCAAACGGGACACAACAGACCTGACTATGCTTGTATCCCCTTCCATTTTGAGAAGGATCTGTCTCCTTACTTCTTATTGATCTTTTATTTTTCTCTCTATAAGTTTGAGGTTCTTATGTAAGAGAAACCAGGTGATATTTAAGTTTGCACACATGATTTATTACACTTAATCATCATGTTCTCAAATGCAGGGTAAAGATAGGCAGAGAAAGAGGATAGAAAAAGAATTAGGGTGTATTCTGCTGTCTTAGTTACTCTTCTCTCATTGTTTGGACAAATACCCAACATCCAAAATGAAGGAAGGAAAGGCTTATTTAGCTCACAGTTCCTGGAGGTTTCAGTCCATACTGAACCGGCTCCATGCAGACTGGCACATGGCAGACAGCAGAGGTTCATGGCGGTGGAACAACAACAATATGGTGACAGAGGCAACAGAACAACCAGGGGAGCAGAGAGCAACAGCCTGTCTGTCTCTTTGTCTCTCTTTATATTAGGCTCTCTGCCTCAACCTATCTGCCTTAGGTCACATCCATAATCCCATCAGTACTAAAACACATAATCCCAGTGGATCATCAATCAAGACTCAAATCTATAAGTCCCCACCCCATGATTGGATGAGGCTTTGGGGAAACAACTAGACATAAACATAACATCTGCATATGTACCAATTCCACTAAATGACTGGAAATAGTATGTGTTGCAATCATATACAAGAGGGAAGGAAGGAAGGAAGGAAGGAAGGAAGGAAGGAAGGAAGGAAGGAAGGAAGGAAGGAAGACAAAGGGAAAGAAGGCTCAAGAGACAGATGGAGCTGGGTGTGCTGGCTCATGCCTTTAATGCCAGCTGCCTGGGAGGTAGAGGCAGGTGTATCACTCTAAGGTCATCCTGTAGCCCAGGCTACATAGTGAGAATAGGCCAACCTGAACTATAAAACATGACCCTGCATTTTAAAGATAACTGGAAAGTGTGGGAAGAGAAAAGAGATATATGGTGCTATGTATGTGTATCAGTTCCCCACGAGGAACCTCAACATTATGAACATGTGCTTAAAAAAAAAAGTAAATTAACATGAAAAAACTGACTACATTAGATCTGTTTCATTCTTCTTTTATTTTTAGTGTGTGTTTGTGATGCAGTAGAATAGCATTCATTTTGGGAATTGGTATACGGATATAACGTGTCTTGATCATTTTCAATTCCTTTACTCTCCTCATTCCCCCTTGTGCCCCGCCCCTATTCACTTTCCCTGTTCAACAATTCTACTCTTCATGTTAAATGTAGGAGAGTTCAGCTCTACTGGAACAGACTTATACTCTGTGGGTAGGTTTGCCTTTGCTTGCCCACTTCAGCCAGCATAAATATTAAGTACTTACAATGTCAGGTCTGTGAACAACCACTGAATGAACCAAGGCACCTGTTTTGTAACTTGAAGTCTGGCAATACAAACCCTTTTTGCAAAATACATGCAGCCCTACCAAAGTTGCAAGAGTGAGTTGCTGTGGTTTATCAAAGTTGTAAATGAGGCACCAGCTCAAGTATGTCACTACATAAGAATGAGCACTGTTTTTGAGGATGTGGTACATTCCTTAACTCACAGATTTTTCTTAGACTGTTAGAAATTATGGGTCCAAGCCGGGTGTGGTGGTGCATGCCTGTAATCCCAGCACTTGGGAGGCTGAGGTAGAAGGATCAGTGTGAGTTCGAGACCAGCCTGGGCTACAAAAGTGAGCTCAAGGCCAGCCTGAACTACATAGTGAGACCCTGTCTCAAAAAAAAAAAAAAGAAATTATGGGTCCAAAAATGAGATGTAAATGTAAAGTGATCTTGCTTACATTCACTTTTCTGAACCAATGCCTTTGGTCTTCACAAGACTTAACCCTGCTACAGTCTTCAGAAATGCTAGTTATCCAGTGGTGAACACCTCCAACTGACAATCAAAAGGATGCCAATGATGTTTGTTTGTTTGTTTGTTTGTTTGTTTGTTTGTTTGTTTTTCCATGCTGCTGCCTGAAAACTCAGAACTTGCGCCAAGAAACCAGCAGAAACAGAAGTTACTGAGCTAAAGAGGTCACTTTCCCTTAGCAGAAAGGATGGCGCTACTGTGACACAAAAGAATAAATGTGGTACTCAGGTGTCAGATTTAGTCATATTTTTGTGCTTCCTTGCACAATATTTCCAATACATGGAGGAGAGTAGCACCCATGTCCTCAAATAGATAGATGAAGCAGGTTTCCAGTACCTTCAGATGTAACTTCTGTGGTCGTGCCCGTAGATGTTAAGAGATGTGCTCTACCTAAGGCTGTTTCTCCTCTGTGCTACCTGAAATCCATGACTGACTGAGTCAGGGACACAAAGATCTACTCATTTTGTTCCAATGGAGGACCTGAAAGGGTTCTCTTAGTTTGTAAAATTCCATCAGAACAACTGAAAACCTTGTTATAACTGCAGTTTTGTCTATTTCTTCATCTAACTAATCCCAGTGTTGTCATCTATAGATATTTTTTCCAAGACAAGAGAATGCAATAAACTTTCTGCAGACTCTCTGGCTTACAGGCAAGTCTATCACACCAGTGCTTAGAAAACTGCAAAACCTACACTAAAAGCAAATTACAGAGCACCTACATAACTTGAGAGCTGCACTAATAGAGCACAAAGCGCAGCACTGCCAAGATTTCAGTTATTTGCACAAAATGTCTAATGATAGTCACACCATTAAAAATTCTTTCAATTTTGTAGAATTTGGCAAAGGAATTTTACAATATTTCATATGGAACTAGTAAGTGTGAAAGTTTCTAAAATTACATTGACAAAAACAAAATTAGGGAATTCAGTTAATTTAACAGAGAATAAAACACATTAAACAAGACAGCTTACATTGATATTAAGACAAAAAGACACACTGAAGTTAGAGATTGGACTGGGGAATAAACTACTTTCAAGGAAACACCAAATTTCATTTAGGGAGAAACAGAAAAAAAAAAAAAACCTTCTACGTAGTGCTAAAAGAAAGATGCTATCATAATTTTAAAGAGAGTCAATACTGTAATGCATGACTTTAATTCAAAATGGATTCTTGATCTAGATGTACTCATAAAAATCAGGATGCTTGTACAAGAAATTGTTGGTGAATTTCCCAAGCCTTTTAAGTTTGCATTAATAAACTACAAAAAAGAAAAGGAAAATTATAGTTTTTACTTAATTGAAATATTTCCTCAGGGCCAGCCAAATAGCTTAGTGGATTAAAGAACCTGCAAGCTGGCTCAGGGGCTGGGGGTTTGATCCCCGGGCCTGCCATGCTGGCCCGGCCCCGCCCCTGGGCCATGCTGAGAGGGCAGCTGAGACTGGACAATGGTGGCACACGTCTGTAACCCCAGCTTTTGAGAGGCTAGAAACAGGCGGTTTACTACAAGTCCAATCTAGTCGTAAGACCCTGAACTCCCTGTAGACCCTTCCCTACAAAAAAGAAAAAATTTCCTCATCTGAGAACAATTTTATAAGTGAAAAGGCAAGCCACAACTCAAAAAGCAATATTTAGAACCTTTGTGTCTGGCTAATTACGTATATTCAGGATATAAAATGACTTCTGATGACTCCATAAAAACAGCAAAAGAAGAGCAAATAAATTTAATATGCAGAAGATTTAAACAGACAACTCACAAAGAAAAATAAAGAAGATATATATCAGCCAAATAAGCATGCCAAAATTATCCTGTCAGGAAATATAATCCAAGCCACATAAAATGTCATTTCACACACACAAACTAAAATGGTTGTAATTAAAATGCTTGACCACTTAAAATATAGGGTGCTTGCGAATGTCCGTGGCCCCTCAAAGCTTGCATTTTGAACTGCAAGAACCACTCGGGAAGGAATTAGCTCATGAGAATCGGCCTCAAGAACAAAATTCATGTCCTTAATAAAGAGAATGTGGGAACTTCCTTTCCTTTCTACAATCTAAGAACATAGACAGATGGTGCCACCTATGAACCACCAAGCTAGCTCTCAGCAGTACCAACACTGTTGGTACCTTGACTTGCCCCTCCCCCAGCACCCCAAACTGTCCAATATTTATGAGCCACCTAAACTACTTCCTTATAGTAGCCTGAGGGGACTAATATGAAACAAGGAAAATCTGTGTACGCTGCTGATGGAACATTGTCTGATGATTTTTTATAAAGTTAAATATACATCCCTTTGGCTTAGCAATGTCATTCCGTGGCTTATAACTGAAAGCATATGATAACTAAAGTTTATAGTACATTTGGAGGATTTTCATCAGGATAACCCAAACCTGATGATAATCTTCAATAGCAAAATGGATAAACAGACAGTTGTATATTCAGGATTATTATTATTATTATTATTATTATTATTATTATTATTATTATTTGGCTGCTTTAGGGGCAGGCTGGGTGAGGTTTGTCAAACTGAGGATCAAACCCTGGTCCCCTGTGCCTGACTGCATTTGCCTGAGCAGACACTTCAGCAACTGAGTTAGCCCACAGGCTCCCAGTATAGTCAAAGAATGGAATAATAGTAAGAAAACTGATGAGCTAGAAATAAAAGCAAGAACTTGAGTGCTTCGAAAAAGATTTCATTTGTATAAAGAAATTATGTTATGGTCATGACCAATAGCAGACAACAGATGCTAATAGATGCTATTGTGGGAGTCATTAATAGTGAAAGGAAAGGAAAGGAAAGAATGGCACAGGCAATAGGAATGCTTTATCTTTGTATAACTTGGGCAACACAGATGTATGCCTTCATAATACACTCTAGAAACACATGCATTTGTCACACTCTACACTTGTACACAAATAGATCACTGCACTCTGCTGCACAAAATTACACCTCAAAAATAATAGGAGGCAGAATTGTATGTCCAGAAGCTACTAACAGGTGAAAAATTGCAACATTTCTGAGTGGTCAGAAAAAAAAAAAAAACATATATATATATATATATATATATATATGTTTTTTTTTGTCCACATGACAGTCCAAAAGCTTCACCATAAAGCTTTGAAATTTAATAAGCAAATTAAGCAATGTACCTGAATACAATGTTAATACACAAAATTCCATTTTCAGTAATGAATAACAAACTCACTGGGAGAGCGATTAAGAAATAATACCTTTCATAATAGCATCAAAAAATAAGATATTTAGGAATCAATCTAACAAAGAAAGTAAGATATCTATATTGAAGATTACAGTATCTTGGGAAAGGGATTGAAAAGAATATCAGAAATTAGAAAGATATTCCTTGTTCTTGAGTAGGAAGAAGCAAAATAGTGAAGATGTTCCTCCTCCCAAATTATTATACATATTTATCCACTTCTATTCAAAATTCCAACAGCATATGTCACAGGACTGGAGAAAAACATTATAAAATTCATTTACAACTAGAAGAGGCTGACAATAGCAAAGACAATTTTGAGAAACAAGGGTAAAGCAGGAGGCATCAAAATCCCAGACTTGAAATTGTACAACAAAACTATGGTTTATTAAAAACAGAATAGTACTTGGAAAAAAAAAATCAAACCTCAGGATCGCTGGAACTTGGCATACTCAGCCACCTTATCTTTGACAGAGGAGACAAACAAATTCACCAAAAGAAAGATACCCTCTTTAATAAACAGTGCTGAAAACAGTGGCTTTCTGCATGCTAAAGATTAAAAACTAGACCCCCTACCTTTCACCACTTGCTAAACTAAAATTGAGATGAGTCAAAGATCTAAATATTAAAATATAAGCTCTAAATCTGCTGGAAGGTAGAATACCTGGAACTCTTGAAGATATTGGTATAGGCAAACACTTTATTAACAAAACCCTAATTGCATATGGAATATCACAAAAGAGTTAGCCATTGGAATCTCATCTAATTATAAAATTTTTGCACAGCAAGAGAAACCACCAAAAGAGGGAAAAGACATCCCACTGTATGAGGGGAAAAAAAAAAAAAAAAAAACTTTGCAAGACAAAGGATTACTATCTAAAATAAATACAGAACTAAAAATGCTAAGACCCTCAACCCTGATAGCCCTGCCCCTGCCCCTGGGCACCCTGAGACAGCGGCTGAGACTGAGTGTGGTGGCTCATGTCTGTATCCCCAGTGCTTGGGAGGCTGAAAACGGGAGAATCACTACAAGTGATCTGTGTAGTGAGACCCTGTAGACCCTGTACTAAGTGCATAAAAAAAAAACACCCCCAGATTTAAAGACTCAGTCCAAACTTGGGTATATGAAATGAATAGACACTTCAGGCAAAAACGTACAGACAGCAAACAAATATATGAAAAAAATAGTCAACGTCACTGGCCATTGTAAAGAGGCCAATTAAAATAACACTGAGATTTCATCTCACTCCAGAAAGAATGGTAATTATCAAGAAATCCATCAATAAAAATTGCTAGCAGGCCTTTGAGGGATAAGGAACCTTTCTCCATTGTTGATGGGTATGTATTCCACTAGTTCAACCACTGGGGAAATCATTGTGATAATTTTTCAAAAAATTAAGACTGGAAGTCCTATTGCATTCAGCTCTTCCCTTTCTTTGTGTCTTCCTCAAAGAACAAGAAGCATCATACCACAGCAACATATGTGTACCATGTTAATAGAAGCACAGACTTGAATAGCTAAATCTTGAAAATAGCCCAGACAGATATCAAAACCAGTGAATAAATAAAGAAGATATGGTTCCTTTTTATTCCTTGGTACTACTCAGCCTTAAAGAAGAAGAATCTCGAGATCTTTCTAAATAGCTGGATGCATTTTGAAAACCCACTGTTAAGTAAAATAAATCAAACACACAAGTGAAGATTTCATTGTTTCTTTGCTGTGAGAAGCCAAAAGTCTAAATGAGGATTAAATGTATAATGGATATTGTGAGAGAAAAATCAAGTGGGAAGGGAAAATAGAGGAGGGGAGGGAGAAAGGAAGAAAGGGAAAATAAAAAATTGAGAAAGGAATAAAAATAAAAGCAAAGATTTGGTAAATAAGGTGAAAAAGGGCTGAAGGGAAGGGAGGCTGAGAGGAATGGGGGCAAAAGAGCCAACATAAAGTATATGAAGTACAAATTCCCAATGATGAATGTGATCATCGTGTATGCCTAAATTGTACCAATGAATTCAATTAATTAAAAATGAACTAAGAAATTGTTCTGCTAGTGATAAAAGACTTGTTGAAAGACTATTTGTCTTAGAAATTCCCAGCCCTTTTGAAATAATTGAAGGCTCCATTTATGCAAGTTGAATCTTTTCCAATGCTTGAAAGAAAGAAGAAAGAAAGAAAGAAGAAAGAGAAAGAAAGAAAGGAAGAAAGAAAGAAAGAAGAAAGAGAAAGAAAGAAAGAAAGAAAGAAGAAAGAAAGAAAGAAAGAAAGAAAGAAAGAAAGAAAGAAAGAAAGAAAGAAAGAAAGAAAGGAAATGTAGAAATGAAACACGTTAAATTCAAAGTAAACTTTTATTTTATTGGAGTTTATAGAGAATTCCTTTTTATTTTTTTTCCTTTTTTTTGGCTGGAGTGGGGTTTGAACTCAGGCCCTTGCGCTTGCCAGACAAGTGCTTATTCTACTGAGCTATTTCACAGGCTCCAATTCTTTGCTAGCCATTTGAGCATTATTTGTAGAATCTGACAATATGCCCGATTTGAAGAACTCATTTTGGAAATGCTATTTTAGCAAGACCAATTGACAAGTTCTTAAAATGTTTTCTGTAGAGCCAGATTTTTTCCTCAATACATGTTTGCAGTACATGATAAGTATATTTTTGGGTGGAGATGGCATGCGCACGTAGTGCCTCTTAGCTCTTTTTGGGTCGCCATCCCTGCCCCGTCTCTCTATCCCTCCCTGCTAATTCCAACTATTTGTCCTTTTCCTTTGCAAAGTCTCTGTTTCCATTTATTTTCTTCAGTTCTCCTTTTCCTTCCATCACTTATTCACCTCACTTGGAAAGACCTTCCTACTTTCTACTATTTTCATTTTGATCTTTATTTTCATTTTGAGTTTCTCATATAAGAGAAACTAGGTGATACTTAAGTTTGTGCTCTTGATGTATTTCACTCCCTGCTATGTTTTCAGGTTACATCTATTTACTTACAAATACCTCTAGCTCATCCTTCATGGCGGGGGAGTACTTCATTGTGTGTCAGCATTACATTTTCTTCATCCATTCTACTGCTGATGGGCATCTAGGCTGTTTCCAAGATTTAGTTCTGACTGATTGGGCTGTGTCGCTGCTATCTGATAAGTTGATTTTTTTTCAGGAAGATACCTTGAAGTGCAATACAGAGAAAAGTATAGAAATAAATAGATACAAGTTCTATGAGGAATATTATCATAGGCCAAAAAGATGAGAATATTAACCCCCTCTCCCTTGTGGTTCTCCTAACTTTACCTCCAAAACAGTCTATGGGGACATATGTTTCTCATTCCACAGGGCCTGGAAAAAGACAGAAATCCTTTTCCCAAGTTGTCTTTTGTTTAATAGCAACAACAACAAAAAAGCTGAAATTTGAAATTAGCTGTACTAAGAACCAAGGAGAAAGTTAAAGAAAACACAAAATTAGAAGAGGCTTTGCTTAATAAAATACAAATTTCTGAACCAAACACAGTTAAATTGAAACCACAAGTTAACTGGGCCAATTTTATGACATTCAAGCCAGATTTTGCTCAACTTCCTCCAACACATTCTACTTATTAGAGAGTGTCATCTGGGCTTGGGGGTTAGAGGACTTCTTAAGCTTACAAATCATTCCTGAGGGAGGTTAAAGCTATCACAAATTTTAATCAGATAAGGTTATCTTTCTTTAATTTCCTCCCAAAACCACGGTAAGATAATTATTGGGGGGGGGGGCTCAGATAGAGAAGGAGAACTGTAACAACAAATTCCAGAGCAGGAAACAGTGAAGGAAACACATCAGATTCCAGGCTTTCCATAGCTGTCTGCAGGCCCAGTCTGCAGGTCTGAGATGCCTCTTAGAAACAGCTGCTCCTTCTGCCTTCTTTTGTCACTCAGGGGAACTCACCTTTAAAAACTTTCCCTTTTTCTCTGGGCTTTTCCACTCTGCTATGACCTGCAAGTTCCTGGCTGAACGGTGACATGGCTGGCCAGTGTGTGACTTGGCTGTCACTGACTTGCCCCATGAGGGTCCTCTCATTTAATTGACTTTAATTTCAACAACCTGCTTCTCCCCTGATCTTGGCTCAGGGAACCAAATATTCCATAAGCTACACATCCTGGCCCGTGTTCAAGGGCTCTCCTCGTCTGGAAGTTGACCACATTAGAACTTGCGGTGAGCAGATGGTGTACAAGGGCCGGGTATGGGAGTGGCATGTGTGGAACTCACAAGTTAGAAAAGAATGAAGAAAGTGGGAGAATTTTGTGTGGCCCTGGGAATTGCATCCACCCACAGAATATTTTGTCTATTTTGTTTTCTCTGACGATATGAATGACAGAGGTTGTGGGCCTTAAAGGTATTTAAGCCATTTCAGCTCTCAACATACCTCTGCGCTTTTCCTCCATTATCCTGAGAACCTTCATTCTCAGGGTTGAAGCTTTGGCCTTCTGCTTGTTCCTATGTATGCTCTCTAATATGATTCGTCTACTCACATGTCTGTAGATTCTGTCTCTAGAAACTGGACTTCTGACTTTGTGGTCTATGATCACCACTATTTCTTCAATTCTCCACTTCTTTAAAGAAACATTGTGACCTATGCTTTATGATAATTACCTTCCTGTTGCTAATAAAATTATTTCCTGGTGAAGTTATTTGGAAAGTTTTATGTCCAAAGCATATTTTCTTTTTTATTGCATTTAATAAGAAACAACAACATGAAAGTTTCAAAACATGTTAGTGGTACATTTCCAGTATTTAATACAATACGTATTGTCCTCCTAGTAGTTATACAGGGCACAGGGTGTAGACATGATACTTTTTTCAATCATTAGTACAAAAAAATTTGTTCTCATTGAACTAAGAGAAAGTAGTTGTATGCATAATTCAATGTTGCATAATCACAATGGGTTATTGGCAAAACCGGTAATGATAGAAGCTGTTGATTTAAGCCTTTTACAGCTAGCATACTAATCTAGCTTTACATTTTATGCCTCAGAGTTAAACTTATCTGCTGGGCGGTTAAGGGCAACTTAAAGCAAGAACTGTATAACAAAACATGGAACTTTTGTATCTCCCAAGGTCAGTCAAATCCCCTTAGGATTTACCTTGAAACCATGTACAGTGCTTTGTAGAACTGTTGTCAGGGTCAGCCATCTGGATGAGTCACGGCCATTGATTGATCAGTTTGCTCTCTGTGAAAGCCTGAGAGAATGTATTTTCCTCAGGTGACTCTCCTTAGGTACACTATACAACATTAATCCATTTCCTCCATGGTCCCATAATCTCCTTGAATACAGAATTTCAGAAAGCACTGAGTTATAGGTTGTTACAGCACAGGTTCTCTTATGACCTGAGTCCTTACTGACCTTGAAGGGCTAGGGCCAAAATATTGGCTATCCTTGTATCCCTTTTTTTTCTCCAACGTTTGGTCTGTAAACTTATATTCTTAACCCTCAAGAAGAAAAATTTAGCGATACTATTACTCTATAACGCAGGTACTTGAGCTTAATATCACTATCTTTCTGAGTATCAAAATATCTTAGACTTAACTGGAAATTGGTATTATCTATCAGTCACTGATATTCTATTAAATCTCTACAGAATGTGATAAAAGCATTTACACACTTTGACACAGAAATTTAGAAGTCAAAGCATATACAAAATTGTAGCCTGTCAATCCTTTGGTATTTTTCCTAGTCTCTTACTCTTACTTAATACCATTTTTGCTTTCTTATAAACTGACCATTTACTTGAGAGAGTATAGCAGTGACTAAAATTATATTAGAAGCAGCACACATCTAAAAGACTAGAAATACAGGAATTCCATGCATAGTTTTAGTGTTACACATTGCTATCCTCAGTGTGATAAACCTTTTGGAGGTTCTTGGGACCGCTATTTAATTCATCCTGTGCTCTGCCGTGTTTCCTATGTTTTCTGCTTGTAGTCACTTCATAGTTTAACCTTCAAGTCCTTGATTTCCATTCAGCTGCGTTATACCTCTCCATTTTTATTTCTTCTTTCGGGTTCTTACACCAGGGAAGACGGAAAGCATATTTTCTTTTCCCTATTGTCTCATACACTACTGTGTCATTCAGCTCCTCCTTTATCTACATTAATATTCTCTCCTGGACCTTTTTGCTATAACAGAATAATAATGCCTGCTTCAGTAAAGACTGTATAACTATTAGCAAACTTATTTTTTTCTTGGTTTACTTAAACCAAGTGGAGCAAGGGTACATTGCAAAGACTGTAGATTCAGTAAGGCTCAGCACAAAATGCAAAGTGACAGCTTGCAGCTGATTGGCATTTTCTGAGTTCCAATGTGTGGTGAGATAAAGACATTTTGTTCAAAATCAACACTAGCAGAGGTGGGGTGAAACATTGGTTAGTTGGAACTTTTCAATGGCTGATAATATTTTTTATTTTTAATATGAATGTGTGTACAATACATATAGTCTCACTATACAACTCAGACTCCTAGTGATCCTTCTGTTTTTAGCCTCCCCAGTGCTGGGATCACAAGCTTGTGCCACCACACCCAGTCTTGGTGGGTGGCTCAGCACACCCAGGGGCAGGGGCAGGGCCAGTGCAGCATGTGGTGCCAAGTATTAAACCCTGGTCCCTGTGCTTGCCTAAGCAGGCACTTAGCCCTCTGAGCTAACAAATTTTCCTTCTTAATGGCTGAGTGCTGAGCCAATGTGTAGATACACCAGATTTACATTATCCAATTATCTGTCAAATGGCATATAAACTGCTTCCAAGATTATAAATTATTATAATTATTATAAGTTATGTTCTTACAAGAATAAGAATGCATTTATCATTTATTTAATATTATACTTTAAAAGGAATTCAAGAAATTCCTATTAAGGCTCTATTTTTGATGAGCTTGAATTCTAAACTTTGTTTGCAATGAACTCATGTGCATGTTATACTGCAGTCTGAATTTCCCCAAAACTAAATGCAATTTCTTTCAGTTTTTCTCTGAAAAAAAGGAAATTCATACTTTAGTCATCTCAACCCTTTGGTGGTGTCTTTAATTCCCTTACAACCTCCTTTTATGTACACTTAGTCACTAATCTGACCATTCCTGATGGCTGTTGGTTATGCTGTTACCATCTCTCATGGAATTGACTCATTTAACTGCATCTTCCACTTTAATCTAATGCAATAAATTATGTGACAGCAGTCATAGCACCACACCAAAATCTAAGATGAAAATCATTTAAAAATGGGAAGTGGGCTATTTCATGCTGAGTAGAAAGCTATACTGGTGAGAAAAGGTTTATTAATGGTGACTTATTAACCTAGGGAAAAGGGGGAAATGTAGTGGCAAAGACTCTCAAGCATTTTCTAGATACAGAGAAAGTAAAACCAAGCTCAGTAAGGAAAGAGAGGACTTGAAAACTACAAATGAACAATACAACCACAAATGAACAATTCAATAAATGAATAATTTACTGGAATAGGTAAGATGCCTACAGTTGAAACAGCTCAATATTTATAAAATACACACACAAAAAAAAAAAAAACACAGTACAAATGAAAGCCCTAAAAGGTAAAAGTAGCACAATTGTTAAGTCATGCATAAGTCACACTCAGAAATAGAACAATAACATATTAATATTTGATAAGCTTTCAAATGAAACAAGCCAAAACAAACTGAGCAAGAATCCAATGAAGGAAAATCTCTTGTTAACAGAGCAATAGTTTGATAGCCCTACTCATTGCAAATTCATAGTGAGCAAATGAGAAACAATACACTTTTTCATCTTAGTTACTCTTCTCTTTGCTGTGACAAAATACCAAATACCCACGTACAGGTACAGAAGACTGTAGAGCCTTCTGTTATCCTTACCAGAATAAATCTCAAGTTTCATAACTCTAACCAGAATTGTAGCCTAGGTCCAGCCATCTCCCAAAAGCCCCGCCCAGGAGCCTACAGAGGCTTTGGCAGGACATCTAGATACAAGCCACAAAAATTTTCCTAGGAACGTCTTAAACAAAACTTTCATTTTTCTCTTGACTGCTATCAGTGTATTAAAGATTTTAGCAAGAGCGGTAAGAAAAATTAGATATGAAAATATTTTCTAAAAATTATATTTTTGAGAGTGAAAAATATCATATTTAAAATTTGTGAGAGTGAAAATTATCGTATTTATTTCTTTATTTTATTTATTTATTTTTTTTTTTTTTGCAGGACCGGGGTTCAAACTCACAACCTTGCACTTGCCCAGCAGGTGCTTGTGCCTTGGAGCTATCTCCCCAGCCCCTAAATTATCGTATTTAAAAGTTAGTACTACTAGGTGATCTTAGCCATATAGCAAGATTGAAGTACAGTATAGATAGATGATACATAGATAGATAGATAGATAGATAGATAGATAGATAGATAGATAGATAGATAGATAGATTCTAAATTCTGCCAGCCTCCCTAGTAGTGGGTCTACATGCATGGATCACCATTTCCAGTTTTGGTAGCCAGCATGGCTCTCCCAGGGTTCCAGCGCCAGCATGTTATGTGGTACTGGGCAATGAACCCAAGTCCTTACACTTGCCAGGTAGGTTCTCAGGCCACCAAACTATTTTCTGAGCCTCCAAGATAGTTCTTAATCAAATATTAAAAATCAAAAGAAAAAAAATCAAAAGAATTATAATTAGAAGTAGAATAAGCCGGGCGTGGTGGCTCACGCCTATAATCCCAACACTAGGGAGGCTGAGGCAGGAGGATTGGTGTGAGTTTGAGACCAGCCTGGGCTACAAAAGTGAGCTCAAGGCCAGCCTCAACTGCATAGCAAGACCCTGTCTCAAAAAGACAACAACAACAACAAAAAGAAGTAGAATAGAGATTTTTTTTTAATCATGAGAGGGTTTCCATTTCTAAAGAAAACTATAGAAGCTTGTCAACTGACATCACCATTCCTCAGTAAATGAAGAACTGTGACATCCCAGAGGGAAATCATAACAGTTTCTCCAAATTAAAGATTTTAATGAAAACCGTTATTCAAGGATTATATAGAATTTTACATGCTGATTCTAAATTTAAATCAGTGAAGACAGTTCAAATGAATGTAAACTTAGTGAAAGACACAGTTCAAATTAATGAAGAGAAACTTACAAAGACTCTTAGAAAATCTGGCTATATTTTTGATAAATAAATTATACCTCACCTTACAAGCATCATCAAAATACAATCTAGCTCAATTCAAAACATATATATGTATATATTTTAATATTATAAAAATTACAAATTAATCCTTTTGGTGAGATATGGGGTAGAGCAAATAAAATGAAACAAAGTTACATAGAATTTCAAGAGATGGATGTAAAAAAAGAGAGGATGAAAAAGAAAAAAATGAGATGTATTATGTGCATGTACCAACTTCAGATGAGCAATGTAATTATTATGTAAAAATAAAAAATTTATACAGGGACCAAACAAAACTTGGTAGCTTGAGTTTGTCACGAGTATGCTATAAATAAAATTTAATGATAAACAAGACAGAGAACATTTGCATTGTTCATAACAGCAAAACATTCAAAGGCTACGCAAACTGTGTTGAGGGCTCTTTTTCTATTGTTAATCTTTCTGAACAAATAAAACTACTGACTGCAATAAAAATTAATTACAAAGGACATATCACGCGAATTCCTCTGCTTACATGAGGCAGGCTGGTCATCACATTACTCAGTCCATTGACTTCCAATTTCTGTGCCTGCCTGACTGCAGACTAGCAATGAGCTATCAGCACAGCACCGCAGCTCCACAGAGCGTTCCCTGAGCAACACACATGTTAGTGTGTCCTGCAGGTTAATGTTAAGATGGCAAAAGCCCCCATTCAACAATGAATTAAGTGCATTAACAAGGAAGCCAAAGAAAAGCACATATCCTTAATTAATACATGAAGATATGCTTATAACTCTTGGGAGGCAGGATCTTGTACATTAAATTGGGAAGATCTAAAAGCTTGATAGCACCAGATCTTTGAAAATTATAAAACAAAAATGAAAAAGAAAGAACCCTATATACATTGCTAATGAGAATGTAAATTGGAAGAACCAATTTGAAAGTATTTGACACTATCTATTTAAACTATTCCAATACTGTAAAACCAAAACTGTTAATAGACAATTTTTACATCAACCTACGCTCAAAAGTAAATAAATAAAACTGCCTATCTGTTACAGTGGACAGGTATAAGAATAGTCATTTTGTCTGTGAGTGGAATAAATCAATAGAAAAGAAGGCACAACCTGAAAGTCCTGAACAGGACACCAAAAAATATTCCTGCTGTAAAATAATATGCAACAGCTAAAACCTTGTTAGGGGACATTACTGTAATACTTGGCATTTGTGAAGTACAATAAAAAATCCCCAAAGTTCAGTAGGGATAAAGCACACAGGCAGCTGGGAGCGCGCATTCGGAGAGCACACAGATAGTTTGGATTACATAGCGATGTGAAGTAGGAGAAAGAAAACCAAACTTGAAGATAGTATCAGGAGAGGATTTGTCTTGATGATTATTTAACTTCCAAAAAGATAAAAATTTTCATACATTACTTTTAATTTTTCTATGTGTTTAGGGAAGGGTCTACTGGGTGTTCAAGGTCTCACCACATAGATGGGACTCACAGTGACCCACCTGTTTCCAGCTTCCCAAGCACTGGGATTACAGGCATACGTCACCATGCCTAGTCTCATGCCTGTTGCCCTCTCAGTGTACGCCACACCCAGGGCCGACAGAGGGACGGAGCCCTGCCTAAGTAGGCGCTTTAATCCACTGAGCTATCGGGTCAGCGCTCATTTAATTTTAAGGCTGAGCAATGCTCACATTATATAAAAACTACTGGATAAAAAGGAAACAAAGTAAATGTTCCTAATACAATTTTTAGTCATGTTCACTGTTCTTATTGCTAGAAGCCAGTTACTCTTTAGTACAAGTGTTCTTCAGAGGAGGAGAGCCACGACTTCCAACCAATGATGGTCAGCTGAGAGCTGCTAATGATTTCCCTGTCTTAAACAGCTTTTGATAATTTCATTTTATGCTCACACCAATATCCAATTTTTTACTGAGCCAATATCAGTTACATCTTCAACTTCTGGCTAGCTCTGCACCTTGCCCTGTACTTTAACCTGAATCATGTTTTTCTGGTGTTCTCTTCTGAAACTAGAAGGTCACTTCTCCAGATTGCAATTTGTCAATCCACCCAATCTACATTAGATATATCTCTACAGGCTGACATTTGTGATAAAACCTGATTGTGTTCTCTCAGAAGGCTCTTCACAAATAAGCACAACATGCATTTTTTTAAAGTTTGTTTTTGTGCTTGCTTTTCTACTTAACATTCCCAATTCACTAGAATGTAGAATGATTTTTATTTTTAAAACCTAATACACTGCTGAGCAGGTAACAATGCTTGAGAAATATGTACTGATTAATTACATAACCAATTAAAACAGTAATTGTTTTACTGTTTCTAAGAGACAGAAGCAACTGGAACTGGAGCTGGTACTGTTACTTGCACAGCTAAAAACCTCAGGTGTACTGGCTGTGAGGAGGCAAATTTTCCGTTACATTTTCCCTGGAAAATCTTTCTTAGTCACATTAGATGTGATATCGAGGTACAAAGCCCAACTAGAAGTGGAGATCCTAAGATTCGCCTTAGCCAAACATCCTCAGATCATCTTAATATAGAGTTTTTTCCTAAATAGCTTTTTTCTTTTTTTTTTTTTTTTTTTTTCTGTAACATTACTCTGGCAAGGGAGCGAGGAAGTTAAACTGATTTAGGAAATTATCCGATGTGTCTTTAGCACTCATCAAATCTTGCTCTAGTGTGTGATAGATGGTTCTGTACATTTGAGGCAACAGTATACAGAGATTTGGGCAAAAATCACAGTTATCAGTGGGATGTAGAGCAAAGCATCAAGGGTAATAGGTGTGGGGAAATCCTGTCTCCGTGCCCTCAGGCATCCATTGCGAGTGGACCAGTCAGTGTCCAGAGGGAACAGCAGGACACTGAGTGTGTCATAGCTCTCTGGTCTAGGTAAACATCTTTAGCAAACCTAAGGCTGGATTTCTGAAACATGTAGAGGTAGTTAATGTACACCTGGGTTGCATGTGTGCGAGTTACATGTTAATGCTTAACTACTCGAGAGCTCTGTGGCCTATATGTTGTATGCAGATTTTATTTAATCTAGTTTTACAGTTACCCCTGCTACACATGTAACCCCGTTGTTATTGCCAATGATCAAGGGTAGGACATATCTAGGGTTGATGTTTCATACACAAACATACCAACTTTTATTGTTCTCTCAGCTCAGGTAGAGAATGCCTCGGGTTTATTTCATTGTGGAGTCCACTGTATTGCATGAAGTCAGAGCCAGTGTCACAGACACTGAGGTGTGAGCTGGCTGCAGGTTTACAGGTGCCAGCACTGTGGTTTGAGCTTGTGGACATATATATAGTTAAGGTAGATATGGGTCTGTGTCATTGGTACAAGATTGCAGAATGGCAGTAGAAAGCAGTAGCAGGAGAGCTTTGGCCAAAATAACCATTCAATATGACCAGAGCATATCTAGCCGGTCCTAATAGTGTTACTCCTGTCCATAAACAGAGTGTGCTCAGCACCTTTCAGGGGTTGCATTTTTTAAGTCTAATTGGTTTGAGAACAGTTTATCAGACAGTGTCAGGCAGTAATAGCCCGCTGGACCCAGCTCTGTGGGAAGGTGCATGGCAGGACTGAGTGGTTTTTATCATCACTAGAATGAGGCACGGGTTTTTGCATAAGAGTCTTTGGTATTGGGTGAGTCCAGCACAGCATATGGCACCTGGACAGGTATGTCTCAGCATAATGCAACTCTGTCAGCTTTCTTAATCAGGATAATGGCTATTGGAGGCAAAGGGGAAGGCAGGTTTTAGCAACTGAATCCAACTATTTGTAAGGAGACGCTACTGGGCATGCCCAGGGGCTGACAGTCTAAGTAAACATCATTGCTTTTGTTATCTCAAGGATCAAGCTCTAAGAGATTTCTAAGGTTTCTTTCTGGTAACTAGGTTTTGCCAGATACTGCAGCAGATTTTTCATGCCTGTCCAGTGGACAACTTACATGTCATTAGTAAGAAATATTTTTTAAAAGAGAAAATAAGTTTTTGAGCCTCTTGGAGGTTGAGTCGAGGGGATATCTGATAGGAGCCAACCAAAAGCAGCAGACATTTTTAGATCCAGAAAGGAATATCAGTAGGTTATGGGTAATGCCTGAATCAATGTATACAGATTGTGATCAAGGCATCATTGGCAGCTTGGAGGTCTGACTCGGACTTACAAGCAGGAGAGGTATAATCCAGCAGTTTGACAGTCTATCAACATTTTTCAGTTTTGAAACCTCTGGATATGTGTCTGAGTCTTATGGCATGGGATGCCATGGCAGCCCGGAAGATGGAGTTCACAATGAAAGAATTATGAAGCTGAAAGGGACAGAGAAACAAGCTGTCTCAGATCAGCCAGATGTGTTGTCACAGCCTCCCTTAAAATAATGAAAGAGTTCCCAAACCCTTGTGACAATTTAGTAGCAGTCCAAAAAGAGTGCATAATTTAGGAACCACAGATTGTAAGCTGTTGACTACATTATTGATGGCATGGAGATCTTGCCCAAGTGATTAGCAGTCTATGAGGTTGATGTGTTGGTAGATGCCTGTTTGTGTTTCCTGTGACAACTGACAGGAATGGAGGTCATAGTCAGGCAATGTAGTTGATGAGCAGACCCGGTGGCTATTCTTTAGTTTATACCTCTGGGTGGAGAGGTAGAACTTCAAGATTGTGGTCATCTGTCTCAGGTTGATGCAAGCTTCATCTTTCACTCTGGGAACAATCAGAGTTGAGACTACACAGTTAAATAAGAGGGAGATTGATTGATGTGGTGCTGGTCATCAAACTGTGGTCCCAGCAGTTGCCTAAGCTTTCTTAAGCAGGCCCTTTAGACCACTGAGCAATCTTACTGGCTCACGCACCTTACTTCAAAGAACATTCTAACCCTTAAGAAGTATTTCTGAAAACAAATTGCTCCTAAACCAAGAACCTGACTTTCACTCTGTCTCTGTCTCAGTGAGCGCACTTCCACCCTGAAGAAGGATCCCTCAGTGAAAGCAAGAGTCTTCCAATGTAGAGTTGAAAAATTTCTGTTTTTTAATGTATTTAAAGCAGGATCTACAGAGTCTCACTACACAGATCAAACTCGTAATTATCCTACTGTTTTGAGTCTGCCAAGCTCTGGGATGACAGACACATGTCACCATGCCCATTCCCAACTGCCATCTCAGTGCATCCTGGAGAGTGGAGCACACGTGACAGGGATTGAACCCCCATCCATGTGCCCGCAACATAATCAAGCTCTTTAGTCTGCTGAGCTATCTAGCCAGCCTCAAAAACTTTGTGCTGAGGAAAATGGTTTCTTTAATATTAGGTTTAAAGAAGCAGAGGGACTAGGGAGGTAACTCAGTGGCCTAAGCACCTGAGTCCTGTTTTTTGTTTGTTTGTTTGTTTTTTGTATTTTACGGAAGGGTCTACAGGATTTTCAGGACCTCACTACTAGATCAGATTCGTAGTGATCCACCTGTTTACAGTGTCCCAAGAGCTGAGATTACCGTCTCATGCCACCATGCAAACCGTAGTCTCACTTGACACCTTAGCACGCCCCAGGGGCAGAGCTGGCATGGCAGGTCCAGAGATTAAACCCCAGCCCCTGTGCCTACTTGCAGGCACTTTAATCCGCTGAGCTATTCGGCTGGGCCTAAGGACCTGAGTTCAATCGCTGATACTGCATGCCATTCAGGCCCTGATCTGGGCTCACTGTGCTGGCCAATAAAACTAGGTATGGTGGCACATGTCTATAACCCCAGCACTGGGGAGTCTGAGACAGGATCATCACTATGAGTCTGAGCTACATATTGAGACTCTGTATCAAATAAATAGATAAAGAAACAAATAAATACAAAATAGGGGAAATTTCTATAAATCAGAGATTTAAGGGAAGGACATGAAGATAACAAATACCTGTGGTTCTGAAGATGGCTTCAGATGAGTCTCCTGGCTCTTAAATCCAGCCAGGACACTGAATCTTGGCTCTGTGCCTAAAATAACCATGACAGTGAAGATCACTGGAGAGCGAAAATTCACCAGCTATCGGTATGAGCTCTTGTTCCAATTTTATGAGTGTTCTAGAGTACAAAACTTCTTGCTAGGGAAGTGCAGTTATGGTGTGCTTAACATATCTTTATGTATTTTTATAAATGATCTTGTTAGTACAATTTTGCCAAAATTGGGCCCAGCGGGATGGCTCGGTGGTCTAAAGCGCCTGCTTAGGAAAGCTTAGGCGGCTGCAGGGACCGAGGTTCAATCCCCGGCACCACATGCTGCGCCAGCCCTGCCCTCAGGGCAGGCTGGGCTGGCCATAAAAATAAATAAATAAACAAACAAAAGTTCTGAAACAAGAAAAAATAAAATAAAATAAAAAATTTTAAAAAATAATAATTATCATACAAGTCATTAAAATTCTAATATCACATGTTAAGTTAAATTAAAAGATTTAAAACATTTCTCTACTTTCAAAGTCATTCTTCTTACTTTATCTCTGTTTTTCCACGGCATTTTCTCCTCCTGAGGTGGTTAAGGTGATAGATTATTAGATTTCTAGGAGAGGAAATTAATAGGCTAAGTGCAAAGCAGAGATGAGAAGGAATAACTATTTCAGAAATAGAGACAGGAAGAGAAGGGAGTGAGACCATAGATACCAAGTGTACAGGCCATTGAAAGATGAAAACCTGTGATGATGCAGCGTCAGGAAGGTCGAGTATATAAGCAGTAAGCACAGAGGATGCTGGTTACACTGGCATTTGAGCTCATTAAATGTATTGTATACCCTCAACTAGTCCCAACCACAGAAAATTGCCGCATACTCTCTTGCCCCTTGGACAATTCCCTTTAGCTTTTTTATTCTTGCAGAGAATCATATGTAATAACCCTAGCGGCTCTGCAAAAACATCCCTCACCTCTGCTGTGGGAAAGGGCAATCATTCAGTATATCTACACAAATTCCATGTAGAAGAAGGCATTATGATGGCATTACAATCGATCTCTCTGTTAAAGAAGTTAAACCCATGTGACTTCTATTCATGTACAAATTAGTTCAGATGGAAAAATGATAACTAGTGACAATGAATCATACAGTAAACACAGGAGCTCATAAATAAATAAGATTTCTGAATGATGGAAACTCACCAGTCAAAGAAACATGACTGAGAAATGAGAGGAAAGTTCAAATTATAGGACAAAGCTTTGGGGAATCTATTATAAAAATTTCTAATCTCTGTAACCAAATTGCTGCCCTGGATGCAGGAGGAGATAGAGGATACATGGTAATTTGTGACTGAAACAACCTGAATTTATGAGAATGTTATACTGTTTTGTCTAGGCTAATTCTTTTCAAGGACAGAATAGGCTATGTTGTTAATTAAAAAATTAAAAGTAAATTATTTTTAAATCTTTCTTTGTTTTACTTCCCTATTCTCTCCTTAATTTGTAACAGTAATCACTGTAAAAAATTGCTATGTACATCACCAGATATAGAGCTATAGATGTAAGTATATCTCAAATACGTATACAAATCACATATTTCACATTAAGTAATGCAAAAGTATTTTACATCTATATATTTGACAGGCTTCTGATACAGATACATCTTCATTTTAATACTTGTGCGCATTTTCTTTCTTTCTATTCTTGTTCTTTGCTCAGCAACTTCATGCTTCTTGGGATTAATCCTGGCTACATCACTTATCGCTTATGTGATCTTGGTACTTTTGTCAAGTTCTCTTTGCCTTAATTTCTCCATCAAAAGGAGGAGATAATAGTGATACCTAGTTATTACAATTATGAGGAGGGTTATAGGAACTGTATCACATAATCTTAGAACGGCTTTAGAACAGCAAAAATGCTGTGGGAGTGTTGTCTTTTATTTTGCTCTGATCACCAATAAAATCAGTCATCTTCATCATCACTCAGTGATTGTCATGGTATTCTGCCAAGTTCTCTTTTTCAGGGAACTTTGATAACTCACAACCATATGCCTTTCTGGAAATTGCTTTTGGACACAAGAAATGGTCATGAACAAAGTTAAAAGGGATAATAAAAAGATTTTCTTTAAAATTATTACAAAGAAACACACACTGCCACTAATCCCATTTGGAACACTACTACTTATCAAACACACATTCCATCATTCTTGCCACTGTTTGAATCAGTTCTAGAATTTTTTTTTCCATAAATCTCTTTAAAATGTGGAAACTAACAATCAACTCAAAGCATTTGTCTTTCATGGGCATATTGACTTTGGTCACAAGGCTTGATGAGTAACCATTTCTTGTTCACCATCTAAGTTTGAAAACTGCATCATTAACAATAAAACCATAAGGCTATACATATTCTACCATTCATTAGTAATAGTGTCTTTAATATTAGATAATTAATGCAAAATTCAAAGATTGAACTTGCCTCCCAAGACTATTTTGAGAACAAATTGTTATAGTTGAAGGATCACTTGCAAACAAATTCTACATTAAGAAATGGTATATGGAACCTTTATGGACTAGTGGTTTTATATCTGTAAATATAAAGTAAGCAAGGGCAACAGCACCAACTAAAGGGTGTTACCTGGCACAGTTTCTACAGCATTTGTGAAATATGAGGAAAACCCAGTAACTACAAGGTCAAAGATTGTTACCTGTAAATTTTTCAGATTAAAGATAACAGTAACCCAAGATGATTAATCAGCAATTTAAGGCACAGAGTATGAAAGATTCCAATTATCTTTGATAGCATTTTGGAAGTCCTGAACATCTCCATCTGAAGTGCAGAGAGAATGCAAAAGAAAACAAAACAATATAATTTTTAAAAAGTCAACACTTATGCAGAAGAGGATCTTCAAAGAAAGTGTACCTCTTAGTTCTGAAAGTTCTCCTCCACTGACAATTTTAGTTTTAGTTCTGAAAGAAGTGGGACCTTGGACCTGGTATGGAGATATCTGGGTAGACATATTTGAGAAACTCACTCTTCAAATTTCCTGGGTGCTTACTGGCTGAAGCCATCTATCCGCCATGCTGGAAAACAGCACTATACCTACCCTCAGCCTCTGATTTGATGCTGTTCTTAGCACCCCTCTAAACTAGAGACATTGTGGATCAGCCACTTCCCCATTGCTTGGACAACATATGCCACACCCAAAACTTAAAGGACGATGAAAGAATTTAGAGGATTTGATCCACAGTGAGCTGGCTCCAAGGCAGGAAGGACTTGTGCGAGGGTCTGGCTGAGGAAAGCTCTTCAATTCAGAACAGCAGGGAAACAAAGAAAAGGAAGGAGCCAAGAATCTTCTCTTCCACATGGTGCCCACACACCCAACCAGCCTCTGCTTCTATTGGCTACTGTTAGGCTGAGTCAGGACCCTGTGATGCAATCAGCTACCAAATGCATGACACTTGGAGGATAGTTTATACCTAAAGTTTCTTTCTAAAGAGAGAAGAGGAAGAGAAAGGCCAATAGAGTCGAATTACAAGATGACGGACCTGTAGTAGTTATGGTGGCAGCGGCGGCGGGAAAGCGAGCTCTGGAGGGCAAAGGGAGGGGAGTGGAGGGTGGGTGTGTGCAAGGGTGAAGTGAGAAGTAACGAACACCCCGAACGAAGGAGTTTTGGTAATTCTTGTCACCCCCTTCTCGCGGCTAAACCTTTGGAGCCATGGTTAACTTGGGCCTTTCCAGAGCTGCCCACCGCCATTGCCACCGCCACCACCACTGTAGTCTCTGAAGACTGAGGATCCTGGCCAAGGTGAGGGAGGAGGCTACGGCCAGAACGGTGGGGACAAAGCTACCAACCATGTCGGACACATGGCGACGAGTGAAGGTCTATACCGGGAACGAAGACCAGCAGTAGGACGATCGAGGCACCCGGCAGGTCTCCTCCAGGTACGTGGAGGAGCTCAAGAGGATGTCACTGCTGGTTCGGGCAGAGTCCGACGGATCACTACTCTTGGAATCAAAGATAAACCCAAACACTGCATATCAGAAGCAGCAGAATACATTAATTGTTTGGTCAGAAGCTGAGAACTATGATTTGGCTCTAAGTTTTCAAGAAAAAGCTGGCTGTGATGAGATCTGGGAAAAAAAATCTGTCAGGTTCAAGGTAAAAATCCATCAGAAGTCACACAGGACCTCACTGATGAATGGGAAGAAGAACGATTTGAAGAAATGCCTGAAACCACTCATTTGATTGACCTGCCTACATGTGAACTCAATAAACTTGAAGAGATTGCTAAAAGAGAGAGAGAAAGAGAGAGAGAGAAAGAGAGAGAGAGAGAGAGAGAGAGAGAGAGAGAGAGAGAGAGAGAGAGAAAATAAGGACAAGGACAAAAACAAAGCAACAAAATAAAAATGGTGTGGTATTTCAGGAAGGGAATACAAGTTAACTGTGATTGTCATATTACACATATATGATATATGTCATATTGCATATTACATATATCACCAAATTTGGTGCTCAGATTATCAGGTATAGGCAAGCAAGACCAATCAAACAACCATCACCTTTTCCTTTCAATAAGACATTAGAAACAGTGCACATTAGAAGACAATGCTTGTTCCATCAGGATACCATGGTATTCAGACACATAAGAGTCAAAACTCAAACACTGCCTAGCTATAGTATTATGTATCTCAGGAGACAGGAAGTCTTCTACACTAAAGTTGTCAAATCCTAGAACATCCTTTTCTAGGAGAAGAAACAGTATGACACAAGATCTTAAAGACCTAGATAAAAAGACAAAAACTAAAGCCGATAAGGAAATTTTTGTCAACCCATTAGCAGCCTAATGAAATATAGGGCCTAATGTGGCATCACTATACACTGCAAGAATGTTCTGTGAAACCTTGGAGAAAGTTATAATTCTCATGTATGTAAAGTTGAAAGCCCAGAAAATACTGTGGTAGATAGCTATGGGAAGGAGTCAAAAGACTGAGGGAAATAAATATACTAGGATGATGCTATCTAAGATCAGAAAACTTACAGGAGAATTATGTTCTTTGGAACTGAGCTTTGAAATTGATACTCTATTCATGACAGCAATCCTTATGGCAATAAAAATTGTGCTGATGCAAGAGGCACTGGAATTGGTGAGAAGCTGAGTGGTGGGGATCATTTGCAGGTCACAGGAAAATTAGGAGATGCTGTAGCACAGCCAATCTCCCTGAAAGTAATGATCTAATAGGATCCTGAAATAACAGCAATGCACTAGTGCCCTGAGCCATGAAAAGCTAGATACATGCAGTCATGGGATTTAGCAATAAAACAGAAATAGTAGGCAGGACCCTGACTAACACAGCCTTGGACATGGAAGATGAAATATGGTGTTGCTAGAAATGTGAATAAGAAATACAGGCAGCTCCAGTGTTGCTTAAAGAACCAAAGCTGTGTGCATGACCAATAGTCTGTACAGATCTAAGACACAGAACACTACGGAAAAAATACACAAGAATAATTTTCTTAACATTTCCTAAAGAGGTCTCAAGGCCACCTACTCAGGCAAATCAAATAAATTAAGCCTGGATTGGCATTGATAACTACTGATTTAAATACCATCCTGTTTCTCATTATTAGATTAGGGATGAGAATACTTAAGTGAAAACTAAAACCCTGGTTCCTTGCAGGATCACACCGGGTCTACTAGATTTATATATTCACCCAGTAGGAATTTACCAAGCCTGTGAATGAATAAACAGTTAGACTTTGTTATTAACACAATAGCCTCATGTTTGTGCCATGTACAGTGCAAGAACTATCTTAAGAAAGCCAATCAGAAACTTTTGAAACTAATTCTTCCCCAGTCAAAAATAGTGTGATAAATTTTCAGGAGAAATTTAGAGTTTAGCCATCAGCCAGAGTCATTTTATCTTTTGCTCTGAATTAATGTACTCAGAATGAACCTAGACCATCTGGACACCTGGAAAAGATCACATTGGTCCACTACATAGGTGATGTCAGGCTAATCCAACCTGGTGAGCAAAAACTGAAAATTATTTTGCAGACTTGATTAGAATGTGTGTCCAAAAAGGCTGGGCAAGAAACCCTACTAAGAATCATATGCCCTTGACATCTCTGAAGATTGTAGCATTTCCAAAGACTAGAAAATATGATTGCTTTCTCCAAAATAAATAAAAAATTACCACTCATAAGCAGTACAATAATTGACAGGCCTCTTTGGATTTTGAAAGTAGCAAATTTGACATTACAGAATACTTTAACACATTTACTGGGTATCATAAAAGCCTGTTGGTATTGAGTGGACCCTAATGGAAACAGCCCTGCCTCTTGGAACATCTGTCCCAGAAGTACCTATGTTACGGGAGGCTATCTTGGTGGAAAAGAGTGTTATATGAGTTTATATCTAACCTTAACAAGAGAATCAATATCATACTTATCTGTAAAATCTACTTTTAATCTAAGTGTGCCTTCCAAAATTCAAATGTAGAATTCCGAACACCAAGGTAATAATATTAAACATGGAGCCTTTTGGTCATTCAAGTTGAAACTCAGAGACTAGAACCTTTATGAGCTAGAGATCTCATTCATTCTTTCAGCCAAGTAAGGACACAGAAGGTATTATTCGTACCCTAGGAAATAGTTTCTTATCAGACACTGGATCTCAACTTGCTACTGACTCTAGAATTGTGAGAAATAAAATCCTATTTTCTATAAGCCACCCAATTTACAGAATGTCTTAGTAACACTCCAAATGGACTAAAACAACCATGCAAGGTAGATAAATGTTTGTAATACTGATAAGGTAAATTGCAGCTAGGGAAAAAATAAGATCAAAGAGCATGAGTAAGGTCTGGAAAATGAACAAATAATAATAATGTCTTCAAAATGATGAGACATAGCTTACCTAATATGTCAGGGTCTTGAAAAGACACAAAACATTAAATTGGGAACAAGAAGATCTAAGGAAGTAGCATGCAACTGGAGGAAAATAGAATAGGAGCGGAGTGTGTGGGGTTTTCTACAATTTATTAAACCTTTCCAGAGTGTGCCAGATATGGAATAATCTCTAAACAGTCAAGGTAGTAATATGGCTTGGACAGTTTCCATGACAACCCTGCTACCAGCCACCCTTCCCTCTTCCCCTGACTTGGTTCAATGTCCAAGTCAGGAGGCAGAGAGGGAGGCTGTGCATAAGACAACGTGCCACTCCCCATAATCAAAGTTGATGCACCTTAAGTTTTATGTGTCATGTGTAAACTTTTCTGTTGGTATTTTTGTATGCTGAGCTGTAAAAGGCTCAAATCAACAGCTTCCAACATTGCCAATTCTCCAGTAGCACGCTGCAATTATGGAACATTTGACTATGTATACAACTGCCTTCTCTCAGATCAACAAGAAGAAATCTATTATATCATAACCATTAGAAAATTTACCATGTCTGCACCCTGTGCTCTGTATAACTATAACGAGGACAACACTATGCATTGTATCAATTACTGGGAATGTTCTACTAACATGTTTTGAAGCAGTCACATCTTAATTTCTTATTAAAAGTAATTTTTAAAAAAAGTTGATGCAGCTACTGCAATTGCCCAATGTCCCCCTACTGGCAACAGACACCATGGCTGAGTGTTCATATGCTTCCATCCCTCGAGGCCGTCCTACCATCAGCTCGTTTCAAGCTGATCATGCTTGAAACAGGAAAAATTAATATGCTTTATATTGGCAAATATTCTTTTCTGTTTGCTTTTTTCTCAGCTCCACAATTAACATTATTCTTTGAGAACTTACAGAGTACTTACCCAGCTTGACATTGCAGAAATCTATACTCAAGTTAAAAAAAAAAATAGTCTGTGTTAACAGGCACATAGGCATGGTATCTACTCTTTCTATTATGCATGATTTTTCTGCCTGGTATTGTGGAATGTTAGCTTTCTGCATATAGAAATAGGGTTTAGCATTAGAAATAAAATTATGAGGTGCAGTGCTATCTCCCAGGATGTGATAAATAATATGATCACCAGTGATCTGAAATAAGTGGAGTTAGTCCAGAAATCAAATAGAAGTAGATAGAGCACCAAATAACAACATTTCAGTGACCCCTGTGAGAATTTTTGCTGCTCATCTATGCAAATTACAGCTTTGCAAGTCCAGAGGTTTTTATATTGTGACATAATAAGAACTCCATTAAACTTCAGTCTGTGAGAGTGTGGACTGAGGTACCATCGTGATTGACACTGATTACCCAGAGGAAGCGGGCCTTCTGGGTGCTCCAAGGCCATTTTAATATCACTTGCACAATTTCAAATTAAAAAAAAGTACTTATATGTGAAATAAATGAGACCTATATGTGCAAACACTGTATTGTCTTGTTATTATAAAAACCCAAAAGAGTAAATAAAATCTGAAATGCTGTGAAAGGGAAAGAATTTGTCCAAAGGAAAAGAAAAACTGGGATGAGGAAAAAGGAGCGGAGAAGAGATAATCTTATGTATGTATGCAGCATGGCTCCGGTAAGTCTACTGCAGATCTCTGCTGGTCTACGGAGGGAAGGAGGTGATGCTTATTTTTTTCTTGTCCTTTTTAAATTGCTTGTAACTTTTTAAAACCAACTCTGCATGCTTATATCTGGTAATCTGAACATGAACAAATAATTTGAAGACATTATGCAATACGGCAACGATTGTTAAATTTCTATTGTTTTGGTTGGTGAAGTTCTGTATTCTTTCTCTTTCTTCTTTCTTTGCTTTTTACTATTTTGTCTTCTCTTTAGATAATAAAAATAACAGCAATAATAAGGCATTGTATTACCAGGATTTTTCATGACAACACATAAGTACTTCATTAATATGTCTGAAAAATTTCCCATTGTATTAATCATTTTCTTAACCAGAGAGCATGGTGATTCTTTAGGCAATTTAGACTAAATCCACATCCCATGATGATAGCAAGCACAAAATATGGTAGCAATCAGTGAGCTAAGAGTTCAGCTTGTCTATATATTTACAATGATTCCTTGTGATTTGTGGTTTATTTAGCATAGCTGCCTCTATTTTTGCTGACAGAAATACATGGGAAAATCACTGAACCTGTGTAGTAGTGTTTCCTGATGCTACTTTACTACCCTGAGGGACATGGAATAGTAAGTGTGTATGATGAAGTGCATGAGCAAGCATACAGTGGAACTTTGGGCTTGGGGAAGCAAATGTGAAATGGTTAAGGCTAAATGACTCTAGCTAAGGTGGCAAATAACAATAAGTGAGGATTTTTATTCGTGCTTTTTATTTAAAATGTTTACTCTTCAGGTCAGGGACATAGCTCTGCAGTCTCAGCATGTACCTGGCAAGTGCAAGGACTGGAATTCCATCCTTGGCACTGCATTTGGTGCTGACCCTATGCCAAACCAGCCACTGAAACCAAGCATGGTGGTGCACACCTGAAATCCCAGCACTGGGGAGGCTGAAAACCAGAGGATTGCTATGAGTCTGAGTTACATAGTGAGACCCTATACCAAATAAATAAATAGATAAATAAATAAATGAATGATTTTGGGGGGTATTTTAGGGAAGGGTATATAGACTGTTCAGGGTCTCACTACTAGATCAGACTTGTAGTGATCCACATGTTTACAGCCTCCCAAGAGCTGGGATTACAGGGACACACACGACCAGTCCCACTCAAGGAGATTTTTTAAAAATTAAAATCTTTAATCTTCTCCTAAAAGCTTACTAATGTTCATTCTTGTAAAAAGTATTAAATTCATGCAGCCCATCTTTGGAAGATGTATCTTGCCGGCCAGAACTTTCTTTGTTCACCGGCAGATAAAATTGTTCCTTTTTCCTCAAAAGTAGAGGCACACAATGAAAACAAGCAAGACTATCAGGGAAGAAATGGTGGCACTTGCCACACATAGAATTGCTTGTTTAGCTACATGGAGATGTCTTTAGTCATTTGCACCAGTGTGGAATTATTAGTCCTAGTCATAAAGTTTGCACTACAGTTTTTTAAATATAACTGTGAAAGGCTTTCATTTGTAACAAATGATAAAGCTCAGCACTTCAGATGTCCTTCTCCTGTCTTCCTCTTTTTTGTGTATCTGATACTGGAGATTAGGCCCAGGACTGTCAGAGTGAGTTACATTCCCAGCCCTGTTTCATTTAAATTTTTTTTGTTGTTATTGTTTGCTGATTAAGACATAGGCTTACGAAGTTGCTGAGTGTCAGAAGCTGGGCTCCAGTTTCCAACCCTGCTGCCTCAGGATCCCACAGAGTTGGAATTACAGGCACACACCTCTGTGCCATTTATTCCTTCTCTGTGCCGTTCATTCCTTAAGTTTGACCAGTGTCATAAGATGTCTCCATAGTCTTACTTTAGTTTAAGTAAGACTTGGGCTCTTATCAACACAACCCTTATCCCTCTTAAATCATGACTATGCATTTTTCCCGAGTTAGCTCTCAGAAATAGAGTATAGTTCTCCTCCTTACTCCTGTGTTGTGCTTCTCAGACCACAAATTTTTCATCCTCTCATAATTCTCTTTCTTCTTAGCCAGGCATGGTGGTGCATGCCTGTAATCCCAATACTTAGGAGGCTGAGGCAGGAGGATCACTCCAGGTTCAAGACCAGTCTGGACTACAAAAGCGAGCTGAAGGCCAGCCTAAACTGCATAGTGACACACTGTCTCAAAAAGACAAAAAAAAAAAAAATTCTAAAAATTCTCTTTCTTCTTGAGGCTCACATCCTCTTATCTGTCATCTATTAACTTCTAGGTAATTGTTTTCATGTTTATTGAGCTCTTCACATAACTCTTATAATTCTTCTAATTGTCTTGTCATAGGCCAAGAACATGGGAGCTGTATTGGTTACTTTTTACTCGTTGCTGAGACAAATACCGGACACTCCAAATGAAAGAAGAAAAGGTTTATTTAGTTTATATTTTGTGGAGGTTTCAGTCCATATTTCGCTGGCCCAAGGCTGAGTAGAACAGAGAAGAGATCATCCAGTTCATAGCTGTGGAACAGCAACAATCACGACAGAGGCAACTGACCAAACAGGGCAGGAGAGCAACAGCACTAGTCTGTCTCTCTGTCTCTCTTTTTAAATTACATCAGGCTCTCTGCCTTAGACTATCATCTCAGGCCACACACATAGTCTCAGCAGTACTCAGACCATAATCCCAACTGTAGTAAAACACGTAATCCCAGTGGATTATCATTCAAGTCTCAAACTCTAGAAGTCCCTGCCCATGATTGCATGAAGCTTTGGAGGGACAACTAGACATAAACCATAACAGGAGCCAAATAGCCATGGATGGAAATCTCTGAAATCTTGAGCCAAACAAAATCTTTCTTCCCCTTACATAAACTACCCTTGGTGTTTAGCCATAGCAACAAAGGCCAACACACCATCTGTACACTGAAGACTCACAACTTTTCTTGGCAACTTAGGGACTGCATACACTATGCCTTTTAACATTTTCTTTAAGTAGCTCAACATGACAAGGCTTCATATCCACAGTGCTTCCTTTTTCTTCTTCCTTCGTCTTTCCTCTCTGAAAGGAATCACAGCATGTGAACCAGCACAACTGAGGAGCCCCACCAGTACCCTAGAAATTCACCTTTTCTCACCTATTATATCTGACATATTTAAAGTTTTTAACTTGCATGTCTTTGTCTTCATGGAAACCTTATTGTGTGTCCTTAGAGTTTACTCAAAGTTCTCAATCTATTAGTGCTCTTGTGCTCAGCACAGTACCAGTGAATTTTCACATCATAAAAATAAAACTGAGCCCTTTTGAAACTTCCAAGTAAATAACTTCCAAGAAAATTGGACCAATTTCTTACTTTGGGTGCAATGGGTTATATTACATAAAACAACATTTGAAATATGGCATATAGGGGCTGGGGAGATAGTTCAGTGGAACAAATGCCTGACTAGCAAGCTCAGGGCCCTGAGTTCAATCCCTGGTACCACCAAAAGAAAAAAGAAAAAAAAAAGAAATATGGCATATAATTCCTAGCTGAAATGTTTAATTTTACTTGTGGCTTAAGAGATGCCTCCATGGGGCTGGGGAGATGGCTCAGCGGAATAAGTGCTTGCCTGGCAAGCACCAGGCCCTGAGGTCGATTCCTGGCACCACCAAAAAAAAAAAAGAGATGCCTCCTTTAAAAAGACAACAATAAACGTGAACTTACTTTTTAACACTTTCGTGCTCTTATGTATTAATATGGATATAGGTGTGTTTTTGTAGGATGCGTAATAATTGTATAACCTTTTATAACTGTATAACTTTGGAAATCTTAGAAGTTTAGTGAAGTGATTCAGGAGAGGCCAGATTCCTGACTCTGTGAACATCCTCGTCCTGTGCCAGAGGTAGGCATGGAAGATGGTGTGTGTGCGACACCTACCCTGGAGCTGAGGGTGGTGTCCCGTTTACAACACAAAGGAGGAAAGGAGACTTGCTCTCCCCTCCTTCTGTAACTGATGCTTTTGCCGTCTTCTGCCACCTTCAACTGCTACTTCTCTGCCCTGCCACCCTTCCTTGGCACCAGCTGGTTATGGACCTAAACCTCTACATACTATAAACTAAAGCTTTCCCTCTTTAATTTAGGTGTTGAGTATTTTGTCTCAGCAGCGAGAGAAAACTAACCAAGATGAGGTGATTATAGAAGAGTGTGGTTGTTCCAGCCCAGACCCAA
>PVJA010007957.1:32472-66545 GCA_004027025.1 Myocastor coypus | reverse complement strand
CTTCTCACTAGGAAGCTGGTTATGAGATATATTATATATGATATGTAGTGTAGTGTAGGACACAATGTATGATACGACTTCGTATTTAATAAATTATATCTACATATGCAAATACGCATGGAACACCAAATGTTGTTCAAACTTAGAATAAAACCCTTTGTTGAAGTGGATTTTATGCCTACATCTACAATTTCTTCTTGATGTTTGAATTTTGCTCAATTGAATTAAAACTCAGGCTTTTAGAGAATTTGAAGTGACAGTTTTCTTTTTTAATTTTTCTTTTTGAGGCAGAGTCTCCATATGCAGTTCAGCCTGGCCTTGAGTTTACTTTGTAGCCCAAGCTGGTCTCAAACTTGCAAGGATCCTTCTGCCTCAGTGTGTGCCACTATGCCTGGCTCAGGGTTCTGTTTTAAAAGTTTCAACATCTTTGCTTTATTTCATCTTACTTCTGAGTATTTTTAATTTACAAATTAGCTAAGAAGTGTTTGAATCATTGTTTTAAACTTCAGGCTCAAGGTCTCTTCCATTAGCTAACATGACTCTCTCCATCTCTCTGTCTCTGTCTCTGTCTCTCTGTCTCTCTCTCTCTCTGTGTCTCTCTCTCTTCCTCTCCCTCTCTTCCTCTCTCTTTCCTGGAGATTATCCAGGGACTTGCACTTGGAAGACAAGTGCTCTGCCCCTGAGCTACATCCCTAACTCCTAGTTAAAGTCTCTTCTGTTGGCAAAATCTGCATGTCCTTCTACTACGACCTTCAAAAAGTCCATGAAAGCACCAATGCATAAAATTTCTTTCTCAGAATTTATCATTAATGTTAGTTTATTTCAATCTGTGCAACTTCTATCCATATTAAAATGTCAATTGATGTAAATAGCTTATTATGAAGCTATTTTACAATTTAAATTTTATTTGAAAAATGTATTCACATCCATAATTTCTTAAAAGTTATTTTTATGAGTGCATTCCCATGAGAAGTACATAAAAAATCATTACTCATATTTTTTTGGGGTGGGGACTAATAATCCTACTAATTCAAACTATAACCTTATTTTGCTTATTTCTTTAACATTTACATGTTTAAATATGATTAATAAACAGTGATCATTCATCCCCACAGTAAAAATCCATAAAATTAGATGTCATAAAGGAGAAAGAGTTTATTCTGTGTTTTTAAAATTTCAGTTTCCCAGCCAGGCGTGGTGGTGCTTGCCTGTAATCCCAGCACTCGGGAGGCTGAGGCAGTTCGAGAACAGCCTGGGCTACAAAAGTGAGCTCAAGGCCATCCTGAATTGCAAGTGAGACTCTGTCTCAAAAAGACAAAAAAAAAAAATCAGTTTCGTTTAAATCATATGTCCATTCAGATTTTCTGTCTGATTTTGTACATAAACATGTCCCAGGAAGTGTGATCACATTATGATTTTTGTTTTTAGGTTTCTGTATTCATGTCAAGTTTTTTTTTTTCTTGTGCAAATAACTTTCTTTCTTTCTTTCTTTCTTTCTTTCTTTCTTTCTTTCTTTCTTTCTTTCTTTCTTTCTTTCTTTCTTTCTTTCCTTCTTTCCTTCTTTCTTTCTTTCTTTCTTTCTTTCTTTCTTTCTTTCTTTCTTTCTTTCTTGGTATTTTTTAGGGAAAGGTTTACAGGGTGTTCAGGGTCTCATTACTAGACTGGACTTGTAATGATCTGCCTGTTTGCAGCCTCCTAAGAGCTGAGATTACAGGCGTATGCCACATACCCAATCTAAATGATAAAGTTAACATGTAATATCTCTTAGCTCTAGTAGAAAGTGATGTTTGATAGATGCATTAAGCAGTTCTTCACTTGAGATCAAGATGTTAGCTTTCTTGGTTGGCTGACGTGTTTGTGGAGGTGAGAGGGTCTCAGACTGTCAGAGTGAAGCAGAAATGTGGAGACCAGCGAAAGTCGATAGTTTAGTTCTAGTCCAAGTTAGAAAGCTTAGGATCTGAGAACCCTGATGACATGATGCCCATTGGAAGGTCCTCGGGCATAAGATGCTTTAGAAGCGGATGTTTTGGTTGAGTTTGGTGGCAGGAAGTAGCCTTTCTGTTCTGGGGAAGGAGTCAGCCTTTCTTTTCTGTGGAGGTCTCTGGCAGACTACATGTAGGCTACTCATGGAATGAGGGTAATCAGCTTTACTCTATGCTTTGATTTAAATGGAACCCCACCCCAAATCAAGCACCTTTATGGAAATAGCCTCACTAACAGCATCCTGGGACCCAGTCCAGTTGACATAAGTTAAGCAGGCTATTTAGAGTGGTCTGGAAAGACTTCTCTAAGTTGGTAACATTGAAACCAAGACCCAAAGGGTGGGAATGACCCAGCCATAGGAAGGCTGAGGAGGGACTTTCCAGAAAGAAAGGAATGTGAATGGAATGAAGGTCCAGAATGGGAGGAGGAGGGTTGTGAGGTGCAACTGGGGAGGCACCCAAGGGCCCCGTGGTCAGGCTGTGGTGGCCATGGTGAGAGGCCTGCCTCTTAACCCTCATTGTAATGTTGGGAGGCCTGGGACAGGTTTGAGCAGGGAGGGCTATGAGCTGATTTCAGTTTTGAAAAGATTTTTCTGACTGCTGTGTGGAGAATGAAGAAAGAGAGGGTGAGAATGAAAGGGTGGGGACTTGTCAGAAGCCTAGGAGAGGGGCAGCATCCTGGACTGCGGGTGGGCAGGGGAAGTACTGTCCCGATCCACTGGGAGGCAGAAATGATGAGATGATCAGGGTGGGACCGGAGGGAAGAGCCCGGAGAGTAGAGATGCCTCTCAGGACCTGGCCCTATTGGCTCCAGCCATGGGTGTTCATGTCATTTTGGTAGATGGGCTGGCTCTTTTGGTTAGGGTGGTCATCAAACGCAACTTAGACTCTGTGAGTCTGTGATACAAGTGAAGTATTCATATGTGAGGCTGGATATCTAGAAGTCAAGGCAAGAAGGTGATAATACTTTTAACATAGAAGAGATTGCTGTGGGGGGAAGGTAAAGCCAAAGGGATCCAGAAACAAACCCACAACACTTCATTATTTAGGTAGAAGAAGATTCAACTGCAAGATAGACTTTAAAGGCTGAAGAGAGTTGAGGGAGATCTGGAGGATATAAGATCACGTGGGTGGTGAGTGGGAGCTTTTTAAGAAGAAGCAAGGCTTCCTGGATGCTGCTGAGAGCTGCTAGATCCACTCATAGTGTTGGGCCCTGGACTTGGAAATGGGGAGGTCATAGAGATGCTGAGCAGAGCAGCTTTGTTGGCATGGAATGGAATGAAGATGTGTTTTTATGCAGATTTAGGATTGATACCCAGTGTCTTAGTCTGTTATCTGTTGCTGTAGCAGAACACCACAGACTGGATAACTTATAAAGAAAAGGGTTTTTTTTCCCTGGCTCTGGGGGATGAGAAGTCCAAGTTCAAGGTCTTGGCATCTGGCAAGAACTTTTTTTGTGGTGTTATGTCATGGTGGAAGGTGAGAGGGGAGAGAGAGAGAGAGAGAGAGAGAGAGAGAGAACAAGTTTAGCTCATCTTGTTTTTAATTGCTTCAGATATATATATATATATATGTATATATATTAAAACCTCTCTCTCTATTATCTATATTATATATATACACACATTATATATAACTTGTAATACATTACATATAATTATATATGTAATGGAGAGATAGATATAGATCTATCTATCTATCTATCTATCTATCTACACACATACACACCACGAAACACAAAAACAAATATGGATAACAGAATGAGTGTTTAGAGCACTAATTAATTTACTAATTAATTACTATGGTCTTATGATTTCATTAGTTAATGGAAGAGGCACACTGAGTCTAGAAGATTTATTTACTCACAATTACATTGCAATATTCTAAAGATGTTTAATTTAAATATTTACATTACACCAAATTTACTTTTAGTACAAACTCACTCTTATAGTAAATGCATTCCCATAAGAGGACAGAAGCCTCCTGATCTAATCATTACCTTTATCTTTTTAGGGCTGGATGGGCCTTTCGCCAGGGCTTGGCAACGCCTTGCATTTGTGCTACCATGGAGACACAGCTCCCGCACTCCCCATCCACGTCCCCTGGGCCTCATCACTCAGCACTGTCCAGTGTTGGGGATTAAATTTCCAGTACTTTAACTTTGAGGGCCACATTCCATGCATGCACCCAGTTTATTACTTCAGTACCATTTGGGCTGGTTTTTTTAAAGTATTTGGTGGTTGTGCTGCTGTGCTCTCTAATTTAGAGTTGGCAGATGAAATACAAGATGTCCAGTTAAATTTGAATTTTGCAAAAATAATTTTTGGATAAGTATGTCCCATGAGACTTTTTAATGTTTGTATTTTAGGGAAGGGTCTACAGGGTGTTCAGGGTCTCACTACTAGATTGGATTTGTAGTGATCTGCCTGTTTACAGCCTTCCAAGACCTGGGATTACAGGTGCACACCACAACTCCCAGTTTCAATTGCCATCTCAGCATGCCCCAGGGGTGGGGCCGGCATGGCAGGCCCGGGGATTGAACCCCTTGAAGTTCAGATTTAGCCAGGTGCCCTGTATATTTGCTTGCTAAATCTGGTAACCACATTGAACTGGTGAAAATGGTGGACCTTTTGTTCAGTATGTTTCAATTCCCTCTGGCCCTTGTCAGGCTACTCAAGCTAAGAAGAAGAGCACTTAGAAAGCTGCACATAATCTACTTCTAGGTTTAGGCCTGGGGCCAATGAGAAAAGCTAGCCTTGGTGGCAGTGGTTTTTGGTGAGAGTTAATGCAAATACTAAATCCCCTTAGCACACCTCATAGAGTGCTGAGCACATAGTAGGCCTACAATATTTATTGAGGAGAAAATTAGATGATATGAATACCAGATTAGAAGGAAGCTGGCTACCACTGTATCTGTAGCATGCCTTCTAGAGGGTGTGGCTGGGACTCTGCCATATGCCCATGGAGCAGATGGGTTTGCTGAGTTTAGCATCTCTTCGTCAGGGCAGCTAAAGTACAAATGTCTTCCGAAGGGTGATTAGAGATCTTTGAATGGCAAAGAGCTCTTGAAAATGCCCACAAATGCCAACACAGTTAGACTGAGTAATTTACTATTTTAATTGGTCATACCAATTTCTATCTATTTCTTTCTCCTCCTTTCTAGAAGGTGTGGGAGATGTAACCACAAGACCATTTCAGTGACCTCCTTGCATGGTAATTTCAAGCAAGTTAAGTAAGGGTTGATCGCAAAGTGTCTGATGAATTAAATATCAGCTAGGAATTTCTGTGACAATCACCTTCCTTGGCTGAAGTCTGAAAATCCAGACATTCCATTTTCCTACCAAAGTGATTTCTTCCTTTGCGGTTTTCTCCCAAGTTCTGCTGTTTACAAGGGTTGTGTATTAACAGTGAACATTCATTTCCACTGCAAATTGAATTGAGTTTCTTCCTCCTATTCCAGCTGATTTAACTCTACTTTGTGTTGGGCATTTAGTGTCTGTCCTTACAGTTTCAAATAGTATATAGCACAGTTCTCAACGAGGGAGTTTCTTGAAGGAAATGTATTTACAATAGCTGCTTAATTTCAATTAACCCATCCTATAGTTACCTAGGAGACAGTTCTAGCTCTATAAATTATGAGAGACACCACCCCAAAGTTTTAGACTTCACTAATCAGAGTTCATAACATTTCAAAACACTACATGGTTTTCAGACGAATGGATTTGTAATTTCCTACGTCACTGGCTCCCCAGCCTTGTGAGTAACAACGTGGGGGATCCTTTGCCCTTTTAAGTTACTCTTTTTCTCCATCCCACACCTGCACAGGCAGCCTCTGAGAGCTGCATTTGCAGTAAATCAGGAGATGTGCTGATGTCAGCAGCAGCCCTGCTGTGCATTCAGGGGAACGGCTTTGGAGGAAATTACTCAGAGGGTGAGTGCTGTGATGCAGAGATGCTTTGCAGAATATTATGCAGGCACTGTCTCTGCCTCTTGACGGATCTTGTTTATTTTGGTGACTTAGTAGGTGCGTTGGGGAAAGGGCCCCTAAAGTTTTTCTCTGTGCAAGTTATCCTTCCCCCCCCCCCCCCCCCCCCCCAGGAGGTTTTAGGGATTAAGAGAGGAGCTGGAAGCCCTCATTAGCCACATTGGCAAATAGAGATAGCTGCGCTGCTTGCAAAGCAGAATGTGCAGGGCATTGAGCCTGCATTTCAGTGACCCCGAGCCAAGGGCGATAAGGAAATCGGGACTCATGTTGCACAAATGGTTTATTGTTAAGTGTGTGTAGCTACACACGAAGGCCCACTGTAGATGCACCCAGAATGCGCTGTTTAAACGCTTTCTGCAGAGAAGCATTTTGTAAAGTAAATATTTATCTTGCATAGTGGGATTTCTGTGTGTGGCTCTCGGTTTCTTTGTTGTGAGAGTCACCTCGGTGTCTTCCTGCCCTATAGTACACAGGCTGTCTGTGAGCAGGGAACTAAGGCAGGTCCTCAGTGGGGTACAAGGGCTGATTGGAGAAGGAGATTATAGGTGTGGTGTGACCCAAATCCCTGAGGTTGTCCAATTTCTCAGCAGTGTCCAGAAGCCAGACTGTGGATTACAGAAAAAAAAAAAAAAAAGGGATAGTAGAGGGTAATTTTTAGGTAGCTTCAGAAAAAAAGAAGAAAGGAGGGGCCCAGCAGGATGGTTCAGTGGTCTAAAGCGCCTGCTTGGGTAAAGCTTGGGCGTCTTCAGGGGCCTTGGTTCGATTCCCGGCACCACATGCTGTGCCAGCCCTGCCCTTGGGGCGGCTGAGCCGGCCATAAAAATGAGTGAATAAACAAACAAAGGTTCTGAAACAAGAAAAAAATAATAAAATTTAAAAAAAATAAAATAAAATCTGAAAAAAAAAAAAAAGAAAAAGAAAGGAGGCTGCCTCCCTCAGTGGAAAGGAAATGCTGAAGTAGAGTCTAAGCTGGGTGCAGAGGAGAAGACAGGCAGGGAGTGGTAGAGAGAGAAAGCAGATGCGGGATGTGATGTGGGAATAACTGGGTGAGAGCCGGGAGGGTAGGATACACAGCAGGCATCTTAGCAGGACTTGGCAGCTATAACAACATGCCACAGACTGGATGCCTTTGAAACAACAGAAGTTTATTTCTTGTAGTTCTGGAGGAGGCTGGGAAGTCTGAGATGAAGGCAAATTCAGGTTTTGGGGAGGGCATGGCCTGGGTTATAGAGGGCTGTGTTCTTGCTGCAGCTTAATGGGGTAGAATGGAAGGGCACTAATTCATTCATGGGGCTTTGCCTTCACGGCCTCTTCTCCTGCCATGGGATCTCCTCATTAGGTCATCACAGTGGGGATTCGTCTTTAGTGTGTTCAGGGGGATGAAATATTCCAATCACAGCAGCTGTAGATTCTTTGAGTATTTTTGAGTTTGGGACTACTATTAGTCCACTTGCCCATTTCTGGGTCAGAGTACTCAAGGCTTGCAGCTAAAAGGCAAAGATGTTTCTTCGGTAGGTGGTTTCAGAGATTTCAGGGCATGTCTGACCGACTCCAAGGGGCAGAAACACTACTGTGGGGGTACATGGCAGAGGAAGCTGCTCCATTCACAGCATCTGGGAGATGAAAAGCAGGGAAGAGCCAGAGGGGAAGGGCCAGGGACCACACATGGTCCCCAAGGTCATGTCCCATGATCCACCTAGGCTCACTCAGAGTGTCCTTTACTAATAACCTCTTGAAAATCTCTCAAGTCAATTAAGTTGATAGTCAAGATTAATCATTGTAGGACATTTCTGGTGATGATGAAGTTTAGGACATGGCCACAAGGGAGGCAGGCTGCAGGGCACACTGTTGGCACCACTGAGACTTCTCAGATGTGTTTCACCCTCTGCATTGTCCTCCAGTCTTTGGACAGCTCCCTTTCTGGCTTGTTCCTCCAGCCTTCTTTAGAGGACTTCCCTTAGTCCATCCTTTTCAAGATGCTTCTAGGAGTTTAAATTCCTCAAGAGCTTTGTGCACCCAGTGACTGGGTAGGAGTACGCACAACTAGCTTGCTTGCCTCAGAGTGGGACCAGCTCTGTGATAGAATTTCCGAGTTCCTTGTGGTCGAGGGCAGAGACTTGGACTTGATCTGGAGTTGCTCCTTTACTGCGTTTCCTTGCCTTTGTTGTTTCCCTCACTTTCTTTGGGTTTCTTCAGAATAAATCACTTGGAATAATCACTTTCCATAAAACACAAGCAGAGCTCCTTCTGGAGAAGCCAACCAAGTCATGGTTGTGATGTCCTGAAAATAATGGTGTTTCTGAAGAGCTTGAGGGTATGGTAGGCTCAGGGGTTGGGTGACTAATTGGGGAATGCAAGAGTCATTCGATAGGAGGAAATCCAGACCTAGATGGGAATCAGGGAGAGATTGGTGGTCACAGGGAAGAGCGGAAATGGAGGAGCCAGAGGGCTTGAGGCTCAGAGGAGCAGAGATTTGACACAAATGTGTACAGTGCCAGCTTTCTGGAGCAGCATGACTCTGACACATGCTGAAGAAGAGTGGAAATCTTGCCCCTAAAAAGCCATGTTGGGGCATGGTGTCCTTAGTGGAAGCCCAAGAGTCAGGGAAAAGTTATAGGAAGGGGTCTTAAAGAGGCCAGTGATGTGTGCCAGACTTCTTAAGTACTCTCCTTTATAAGAACAATAATTTCTCTCTCTCTCTCTCTCTGTCTCTCTCTCTCTCTCTCTCAACTTAGTCTTGGTTTTGCTGTCTATTGCAGATCTGTAAGAAGATCTTGGAGAGCAGCCCAAGTACTTATGGTCCGTCAGTGCCCACACAGGCATAGGGAAGTGTGTGGGAGTAAGAGGGTGCCACGTGGAGGATAGGGGCATCTGGGGAGGGAGAGGTGCCCTGAATATGTAGACACTGCATGTCATGGAAAGGACTGCGCAGCAACTGTGGGGTTTTCATCAGGAGCAAGGTTAGATTTTAGAGGCTCTCCTGGTTGCCCTGAGAAGCTGGGGTGAGAGGGGATTCCCCCAGGAGCCTGGTGAGGCGTGGGAACAGCTCTCCACAAGGTACCTGGGAAAGGCAGACTTCTGTCTTGAAGGAGCGGCCCTGCCAATAGGATTTAAAATTGGATCGAAGACACTTGGCCCTAGGGAAAAGGAGATATTTTGGAAACTGCAACTGCTTGTATTATTTTTAATCCCAAAGGGAGAAAAAAAAGATATTTCCCTCTAAAAATGCTCTAGGTAATTTAAATTGTAGAGGAAAAAACTTAGGGGAGAAGGTAAAGGTGTTACTCAGGAGGTATTTTGGAACAAGTCAGAGTCCCAGCAATAGCTTTGCATCCCCAGATGGGTCCATCTGTCCCTAGGGCTGCTGGGAGAGATGGGAGGTAGGCAGCTCTGCATCCGGGAATTCCCATGGAGGTGTCCAGGCTGTCCTGACTAGCACAGCACACACAGGATAGACTGGTCCTGGGCTCTTTGTGCCTGGCCAGGTGGGGAGATTTATTTCACTAGAGAAACAACGATATCCCAGCAGCTACAAGGAGCAAACTCTCATACCAATAGGATTTAAAATCGGGTTTAAGACACTTGGCCCTAGGGAAAAGGAGATATTTTGGAAGTTCTCAAGTTTCTTGTAGCCAGAAAGAGAAAGTAATGAAAGCAGCCAAATGACAGTGTCTGACAGAAATGAACTCATCAGACTCACTGGGAACTTCTGGGAGCCAGGCACTGTCGCTCCTGCTGCAGAGACTCGGATGAGATCTCCCATCTTTGCTGCCAAGGAAGTCACATCCAGGGTCCCCTCTGATTCTTTTCTCTTTCTGGTTTTCCTTCGCATGTCCTCCCTGTCATCTTTCATTGTCCTGTAAATACTGTTGAGCACTGGTGTTGACCCTTCTCATTTTACAGATCCCTCTGGACATGCCTTGCAGCCCTGCGGTCTCCATACCCCTCACACACTTTTCTCTTGTTTCCCTGCCCCAAGTCTCAGTCCTCTGCACCTGGTGTCTCCTGGAGAGCTCTCTGGATGAGCCAGGGGACTGTGCGTCCAAGCTTCCTGCACTTTCTGCCCTGGAGAACACCATGCTCTTATGAGGCAGACACTTGTGGGTCAACCCAGACTGTCTCCCTCCAGCCACTCTTATTGCTCAAAGATCATAAAGACCTACAGATTTTACTTGAGTTTTCTGTACTGGGGATTGAACCTAAGGCCTCCACACAACTATATCCCCAGCCCTTGTTAGTTTTTATTTTGAGATAGGATCTTCCCATGTTGCCCAGGCTGGGCGTGAACTTGTGATGCTTCTGCCCCAGCCTCCCAGGGTGCAGTCATAGGTGGAGCCTTTCAGAGGTGGCTGGAGCTAGAGTTTGTGGTGTTAGAATTGATTCATCATACAGCGCTAGGATCAAGGGTGCTGCGATTAAGGGCATAAATGCTTCCTGCCTTGAGAGGTCTAGATCAGAGAGAAGGGATGGAGAGAGCTGCGGTCGGCCCTTGTTGCTCTGCTTCCTTCTGCCTGCCATGGACTGTTTGTTTCTCTTGTCATCTTGCCTTGGAGCCAGCTGATTACGGACTGAAACCTCTGCAAACCGTGAAGTAAATAAACCTTTCATTTCTTAACTCTGTGTGTCAGGTATTCTGTCTCAGCCATGAGAAAAGGAACTAAGGCAACCAGCTGACTTTTGGCATTGCTGCCAGGCTCGTTCTGCTAAGCCCAGGTTGCATTCCATGGCTCCTTCGTTGGTTTTGATGACTTCTTACACCCATTAATAAGACTTCTGAATGCACCATGCTTCTCCCTGCTTGCATCTCCAGCTTTATTAGAGGAGGAGACATTCAGCCTAGTCACACATGACCCAAACAGTCCAGGCTGATCCATGGCTGTCTTTGTCCGTGTTGTCAGCTCTTTGCGGCCTCCCTTCATGTCTTCCTCCCCCTGCCCCTGGAAGACAGCTGAGCTTCCTTCCTTGTCAGTGGGTTCCCTTCTTTAAAGGCTCTTCTGACCTCCTCCTTGGTACAGCCACTTCCTCTTCATGTCACTGTGCCCCATCCCTCTGTCTAGCATGGCACTGGCATCCCAGTTGCATTTGGGTGTGTATCGCATAGCCCGCTCCGGCTCCTGATGACAGGGACATGGCAGGCTGGCTGTGTACTTGCTCTGAGCCAGGCACTGAGCAGCATGCCTGACCTGTTTGTGCTGAATCTTCCTAATGGTGCTGCTACTTCTGCACCTTTCTGGGGAGGAGGGAAGGACGCCCCAAGAGAGATATGTTTTCTGCTTTGCCTAATGTTTGCTGGAAAGGGCTGGAAAGGCTCTTACGCATGGGGAGGGGGAGCTCCCACCTTTCCTATTCTCCTCTGTCTTCAGAGCCTCATTTTCTGGACCCTTGCTGCTGCTAAGGAAGAGCCCTGACTGGACCCATGCTTTAGAAAAGCAAGCAGAGCCTTGGGGGGAAGATCAGGGAAACCATTCTCGCTCGCCAGTCCTGAGCCCCAGGTGGACCAGATCCCTTGTGCTACCACAGGTGGGGGTGTGCAGGGGTGGCAGGGCCAGGAGAGCCCCTTAATCTTTGTCATGCTTAGGCCTAAGTGGATGCACTTCGGCCCAATTCAGAAGGAGCCCGAGAAGGCAGACTGGAGTGAATGTTTGCCTTTCTGGTATCAGGGAGTGGAATTACCAACAAGGATTTGCGAGACTCAGTAGATTTTGTTCTTAACCTGACAAATATTTTGTATGCAGAAATAAAAGAGAACCTTTTATCCTTCATGAATAAAGCAGGATGTCCCAACACAAATGAGCGCTGGGAGCACAGTGAACTGAATTTCTGCCCTGCTGCCTCTCTGATCCTCTCCAGCAGCCACAGAATGCACCATGAAGCACTCTCCTTACCCTGTTTGCCCTCTGAGAACTTTAATGCTTTGACTCTGAGTGTCCATGTCTGAGAACATCACAGTGGTAGGAGGGCTGCCAGTAGCCGCTAGCAGGGGTGATGAGCCTGTGGCTTGTGTGCTGCGGGGGGAGGGTGTTTGTCATTGGTGAAGGCTTTAAAAGATTCCCCATCACAGGTTAATTGCAGTCAAACTTTCTTGGGGGCAACTGGGTGAACTCAGTATCATAAATGCTGACCTACGGCAAATTTATGGGTACATGAATGGACAAATTCAGAAATGGACCAAACTATAATGAAGAGCCTTCTAATTGATGGCATCCTACTAAGGGTATGGAAGAGGGCTGCGTGATCAATCTGGGTCTGGGTGCTCAGGGAAGACTTGTTGGGGGTGAGCTGGCAAAGCAATAGCATCAGGAGGAGAAAGGAATCAGGAAGCAAGATGATCTCTGGCTGGGATTTGAGTGTGGCAAAGCTTGTTTGTAGGGAGGGGTGGGGCCCTGGGTGACACTCCGAGATAGGCAGGTGCTGGGTCCTGGAAGGGAGAGTCTCAGAACAAGCTCCAGAGCTGGCTCTGTGCCTTGAATCCTGGTGCCTCTGAGGTCAGAAGCCCCAGGTTGATGTGATCAGATTCACACCAGAGAGCTCCAGGTGGCTGAGATGTGCAGGATGGATCCGAGGGGCTCAAGGCTAGAAGCGGTGCCTGTGCTTCAGGTGAGATGAGTCTCACAGAGAAGAAGGGCGAGGATGGATGTGAGACAAGGGGGCGCCCTGTTCCTAGCCTCTCTTTCCTGCTTCTGCTGCTCCCATCTTTTCAGCTCTCAAAGATTCTGGTCACTTTATGGACCTTGGTCCCTTCCATCTGGAAGCAAAGGCTAGAGCTTGCAACAGGGCTTGGGTGAGGGCAGTGGGAAAAGGCAGAGCCTCTTCTGGACTTCTTGACCACAGGGCTTGCTCACCTATCCCCTGCAGACCAAGCCTTATTCCCACTGTTCCTGGGACTAGCTTGATCACCCTTAAGGAACAGGGCCACTACATGGAAACAGGAAAACGAGGCCTGGCTGCTGGGTGTCTGGCATCAGAGGGTGCATATAAGGCTCTGTTCTAACCACTGCAGGTAGGCGCTTCCTTCTCTCTCCTGACCACACTCTCCTTGCCACCAGCCTGGAGTCTGCTCACATGTGAGGAAGCCTTGTGGGGACCCCAAGCAAACCTCAAACTGGGGCTTTTAGGAGGCTCTGGAACATCTAGGCAGGTGGCTCTGGAAGGATTTCAGACCTGGTCTGGGGTGAGAGGTGAGGGGAGGAGGGGACACGAGTTGTTTTTTGCCTCCTGCCACAGCTGTGCTCTGCCTGGGTCAACAGACACAGTCATGTTGCTGTGTGGCAGTGGCACTTGTGGGCTGGCTGCAGAGGCCCTCGGAGTTGGTGTTGGTGGATCCTGACACCACATCACTGCTTCTCAGTTTGTCAAAGGGCAAATGGGTCACCATGGGCACACCTTCTCTCACCTTCCTCAGATTTTTTTCCAGGCTAAAACAAGTTCAGGCAAGCACAAAACTTTGGTCTGTTCTCCCACTAACTCTGAAGGCAGAGAAGTGTCCTACTCATCGATTTATTTCCAGTGCCAGACATGTTTCCAGGCAACACCAAGTGTTCCTGGACTGAACACATGAATGAATGATACAGTAAAAGCTATGGGCTATGAGGAATCTGGATAAAATGAAATCACTAAGACTTTGTTCCGTCATGAAAAAACCCATGATGTCTGCATATATCTTGATATGTACCCGCATTAAGGTAAAAAGAAATGTCTTAGCATTCCTGAGGAAACATTTTAAAGTGAGCATTAACTGAAGCATGTTTTCTTGAAACATTTCTTGTCTTACCAACTCTCTTCGGCCTTCGTTCAAGTAGGTCAGGCCCTCCGTTTCCATGGTCGGCCTATTATTAATACATCGTGTGGGAAGGAATTCCGTCATTCCCAGTCAGCCTCATAGACTGGAAATATTTTCATGCCTTTCTGGTTGTTGTGTTTCAGCTTTCTACCTGAAATCACTATGTTTCTGATGGTCCTGTTCCTGTGCCCCACAAGAGAACTGACTTGGAAGTCAGATTATGGTGTTTCAGACTTCCCTACTTCCTGGATGCTTGCCTTTGGCTTGGCCATGTGATGGGTGTTGGTCTTGATTTCTCTGTGTATTTCACTCTGTAGTAGCCATGAGCAGACCTTCCAGAGCTCCCCTTGGAGGGAGTACAGGTGACCAAGAGCTGTAGTGGCTGCTGGGATGTTTGTTTCTGGGCTTGCCTGGCTGGAGCCTTTCCCATGGGCTGAGACTGAAGATGCCAGATGTTAGAATGCCTCTGCACCTGTTTCTGAGAGAAACAGGATCCCTCAGATGGCCAATATTAGAAACTTTTCTGAACCTTCCTGAGACTGCAGGTCGTCTAGGACCCTTACCATCCTTCCTCCTCTTTCCTGCAGTGGCGCAGAGTCCCTCTCATTTCCACCCGCACACGCCTTTCCTCTAATAAAACCAGCGTGTGTGGAATCCCTTCTTGACCTGTGCTCCTGGGGGCACTTGGATGCACACATCTTGACAATGCCTCCTAGTGTGCTCCATGTCTAGTGAGGTAAGCAGAATGTTGCTCAGAGTGGCAGCCACGGGCCTGTGCTCACATAGGACAGGGGTCCCATAACCTTCACGGCCATCACTGCTGGTACCACCGTGGTCATCTGTCCTCTTTTGTTTCCTTTTTTGTACCACGCATGGATATCCACAGTGGCTCATCCCAGGTCTCGGGTAATTTTATTATAGACCTAGAGCAACTCTGGTTTCCAAGGGGAAAAAGTACTAATTAGAATACCCCTTTGAAATTTATGTATCTTAAGCTAAAAGTGCAACCCAAGCCCTTTTCCAGCTATCAAAGTGTGTTATATTTGCTAAATTAGCCAACTGCAGATTTGGTCAAATGCATAAAAGATTTTGTATTCCTGAGATCCCTGCCAGGATTCTGGAAACCAACAAATTTGCCTCCCATCAGTATACCAGGGCAGTTCAGCTGCTCTTCCTGAGAACTTTGTAGGGGATAAGAAAAATGGCTGTTGGGCCCAGTGGGATGGCTCGCGCCTGCTTGGGGAAGCTTGGGCGGCTTCAGGGACCGCGGTTTGATCCCCGGCACCGCATGCTGCGCCAGCCCTGCCCTTGGAGTGGGCTGAGCCGGCCATAAAAGTGAGTGAATAAACAAAGGTTCTGAAACAAGAAAATAAATAAATAAATAAATAAATAAATAAATAAATAAATAAATAAAATTTATTAAAAAAAAAAAAAAAAAAAAGAAAAATGGCTGTTATCTACATCATGGTTGCACAGATGAGCAACCAGAAAAGCTAGGTGATGGTTTCAAGGTCACCTAGTCACTGGTGAATTTGGGATTAAGCTTCACTTTCTGCTTCAGTGCTTTGGAGACTCTAGGGCAATGGTTCTCAACCTTTCTAATGCCATGACCCCGCAATACAGTTCCTCATGTTGCGGTGACCCCAAACCAAAAAGTAATTTTGGTGGCTACTTCAAAACTGTAATTTTGCTATGGTTATGATTTCCGATGGCTTTAGGCGACCCTTGTGTTTTGGTCATTCGACCCCTACTGGGGTCTTGACCCACAGGTTGAGAACCACTGCTCTAGGAGTTGGTAGATTCTGTTCAAACCCCAATCCCCAGAACAGTCTCTTGGCAAAGTGACACCTAGCACTGGTTTGAAATGACTTTTTTCGCAAGCTCAGTTCTGCAGAGCCTCAAGGATCCCAGAAGGACCGGAACCATGTATAACACAGGTCACAGAAGTCTACTTACTCCACTCCAACTAGGCTCCAGGATCAAGCCCTTGGTAACCACTGGGTGAGGTGATCTGGAGTAGTGGCATGTGTTCCTAAAGAAAATGGTCACACCCCTGAGTCTGATGGAACTGTGCCCGAGCCCTCAGTAGCACAGCCTGTATGTGTAATTAGTGTTGGGGAAATGCTTGTTGGTTAGGTGGTGATTCTCATAGGCCTTCTCCTTGCAGTCTGCAGGAAGGACCAGCAACAACAGAAAATGAAGATTGCTTCATGCTAGACATTGCTCTGAGAAGTGTAGACCCAGTGATGAAAGATGCCGGGCGTGGTGGCACACACCTATAATCCCAGCACTTGGGAAGCTGAGGCAGGAGGATCGGTGTAAATTCGAGACTAGCCTGGGCTACCAAAGTGAGCTCAAGGCTAGCCTGAACTGCATAGCGAGACCCTGTCTCAAAAAAAAAAAAAAAAAGTATACAGAGGAGCTAGGGCGATAGCATGATGGTCTAAGCACCAGCCTGGTAAGTGCAAAGACCTGGGTTTGATTCTCAGTACTGCATGCTGTGATGTTGTGCTGGCCATCAAAACCAGGCATAGTGGTTGCACGCCTGTAATCCCAGTGCTGGGGAGGCTGAGACAGGAGTATCACTATGAGTCTGAGCTGTATAGCAAGACCCTGTACCAAATAAATGAAGAAATAAATGATTAAAAAAAGAAGTGTACAGATGAGGGTGGAAGACAGGTAGGCTGAGTCTACCAGGAAGGGGTCAGCAGGATGTCCTGGAGCAATAGACTGGAGACCAAGGCTGAGGATGTGGGAGGTTAACAGACGAAGTTCCTGGCCAAGAGAGCACCTGAAAGGTGGCATGCCGCGATCAGAGCACTGCTGTGTTTGAAGTCCTGCTATTCAGCCTTGCTGGAATGTCAAGGTGATGCTTCCATCCACACTGCCTGTGCGATTTGGCTGGGCTGCTATTCCTGCCTTCCTTCCGTCCTTCTTCTGCCCTCTGTGTGCTAGCCACTGTGTGTGGCACTGGAGCTACTGCGGATGGGGCGATGTGGTGCCTGCCCTCAGGGGGAGATTGCAGCTTAGTGAGTGACCCGGGTAAGGGACCCGGCTTCATTAGCAACATGATATTGCCCGCACCAGGAAGGGAGACTGAGTGTGTGTGTGTGTGTGTGTGTGTGTGTGTGTGTGTATAAGCACACTCAGGGGTGCTATTTCTTGAGACTTCTGTAATAAACTCACTAATATTAAATGATATGGTGCTAGAAGTAGGAGGTTAAAATCAGTTGTACTTGGCCAAAGTACCAGTAAAGGTGGTTCCTTCTGGAGGCTCTAGGGGGACACTGTCTCCCCTGACTTCCACCCCCTCCAGGGACTGCGTCACTCTCTTGGCTTGTGCTCCTACCTTCACTTACCCCCTCCTCTGATTCTCTTCTGACTGTTCTGGGCCTGCTCACAAACCAGAGTAACCCCTGTGCTTCATGGTCTTCAATCACCGGTCATCCCTAGGGCTCCTTTTGATACGCACAGTCACATAGGTCCTGGGGCTGTCTTTGGAACCTGTGCCACCTACCCCAAAGAAATGGGTGATTCTGATGTACAGGTCATTAATACCACATCCCAGAGAATTTTGTATGTGTGTTAAGTGTAAGGGAGATTTAGGGCTCAGTGACTGCATTGGACAGAATAATACACAGTAAAATGCTGCTGTGCCAGGCACGGCGGTGCCCATGTGTAGTCATTGCAGCTACTGAAGGTGGGGTGGGCAGGGTTGATATAAGGGGATCACTGTTTTGATCTCAGCTTGGGCAACTTAATGACCCTGTCTCAAAAAAGGACTCTCACTCAGTGGTAGACATGTCACGTGCATGTATGAGGCCTCAGGTTTAATCACCATGGCTGAAAAAAAAAAAAAAAAAAAAAAGGAAAGAAGAAAGAAAAAACAAAAGAAAAAGCTGTTTTTAAAATATATATATTTTTAAAAACTTTATTTATGTTACGGGTGGCTCAGGCTGCCCTGGGGATGGGGTCGGTGCAGCATGTGGTGCTGGGGTCCCTGCAGTTGCCTAAGCAGGCACTTTAGACCGCTGAGCTATCTTGCCAGCCCCAGGAAGCTGATTTTGAAAATTTAGGGAGAGGCAGGTGTTAACAAATTTAGATTTTTCTAAATGTCCCTCCCGCCCCAGATGTTGTCAGGATCATTCATTTGGAGCAAGGATTGACTTTCCTGCTGTTGGATTTGTCCAACTCGGAAATTGGACAGTTTAGCCTCCCCATGGTGTGGGAACGTTTGTTTCACTTAGCTAATTCTGTTTTTCTTCTCCTACTACGTTATTTACACAACTGACACCAGAGGCCGGCGCCGTGAACCCCCTGCCTTTGCAGAAAAGCTGCCAGATTATCATATTTATTTCCAAGGTAATGAAATTGCCCTTAAAGAGAACGAGGGACCTTAGAAAATTTTATGTCTTCTGAAAACCAGGGGACACTTCATTTCCCTTGGCTTCTTATTGGAAGACAATAGAAGAAAAAGTCTAGTAGCCCAGCAGTGACTGCATTGAAGTCGCAGCTTGTTCTATGAAGAAATACATTTGGGATCAGTTTTATTCTCCTTTTTATTTTGAAAGAGGGCTCTTTGACATAGATCTTTGCTCTTGTCTCCTCCCCTCATTACGGTTGCCTGTCTTTGTCTTCACTACTGATGGTTTATAGAGAACCAAGCCTTCTTTACTATGTCTTGAGTTTTGTCCTTTATAGCAAGATCATTCTTTTGCCTTTGTTCTGTGGCAAGATAGACTTTTAAACTGGTGTCTATCTCTTCTCCATTCCTGTGCTGCGATATAAGCCACAGGACATCTTGGCCTCTTTCTTTTCCTCCAAGTTGAATAACCTGTCTGTTTCTCCAGTTTGGTGATCTATTGTGTTTCTTCCACATTGTTCAAATCAGGAAACCAAGGGAGGAGCTGAATTATAATAACAAAGGGATGGCTTTCCAGTTTTGATCTTTGCAAAAAGTGTAAGCATTTCAAGTTCAGTGAATACTTTTTCTTTAAAATTAGGTCTCCCGGTGCTCACTTGAAAGAACTCCAAGCAGGTACCTAGCGTCTGATGACATTGCCAAGTGCCTGCTTGGTGAAAGCTGGCAGAAGTGACACTTCTGCTATGCTTCTGGTGACTTTTACACTTCGTCTTATAAACACACACTTTTTCTCCTCTCCCCTCCTCGTTTCTTAGTGGCTGTTCCTGCGGCAGCCCCGCCGGTGTGTCAACCCAAGAGCGCCACTAACGGGCACCCTCCAGCTCCCCGCCTCTCTATTTCCTCTCGAGCCACGGTGGTAGCCAGGATGGAAGGTGCCTCCCAGGGGGGCCTGCAGACTGTCATGAAGTGGAAGACCGTGGTTGCCATCTTTGTGGTCGTGGTGGTCTACCTCGTCACAGGCGGCCTCGTCTTCCGGGCACTCGAGCAGCCCTTTGAGAGCAGCCAGAAGAACACCATCGCGCTGGAGAAGGCGGAATTCCTGCGGGACCACGTCTGTGTGAGCCCCCAGGAGCTGGAGACTCTGATCCAGGTGAGTGGGGGAGAGTCAGCTGTGCACCGTGTGATCGCACTGAGCCTGTCTTGGTGGGTCGGCAAGGTCCTGGTGATCAGGGGAGACCTCCTGGGAAAGGTGACATTTGAGCTGAGACCGCAAAGAAGCCAAATAGGGAGGAATGTGATAATGTGGGGGGAAAGGGGCCACAGAGGCAATGGTATTGATGTGGGACCAGGTTGTGTTCCGTATCAGCTGGCTGTGGATCTGGGGACCAGAAACAGTGGCAGGAAAAGGGGGCTTTTGATTTTCAACTTCAAGTCCTCTGGTACATGCTGATGAACTTCCCGATTCTCAACTCTGGCAAATACTTAGATAAGAGGATGCCCTATAAGCCAAAGGCAAGAAGAATTCTAAACATATAGGGATCTGTGAACCTTTCTATGTCCAGTGAGGATAAGCTAGTGCAAAAACTTGCAGACATTGGAAGGTTGAGATATTTTAGTGGATCTATGGAAAATGAAATTATAAGGGCATCAAATTTGCTGTTTCTGAACACTTGCAGTCTCAGGCCTTATACCAATGCTATTATATCTCCCCGGGTATTAGTGGAAAAGCTTCATGAAAACACAGAGGTGGAGGAGCCGGTAGAACCTAAGGAAGCAGGGTAGAGCCAGCAGAGATGTGTGGGCGGGACGTGCAGAAGTGGATTGTGGCAGCAGAGGGCTCTGGGCCACCGAGGTGGCCTGATGGCAAGATTAGAACAGGAGGCTTGAGGAGACAGGCAAGCTGGAGAGAAAACCAGATCCCAGATGGAGGAGAGAGAAACATTTGGGGTTCCCTTGGAAGGCCTTGCATTGAAGGGAGGGACATGAGCTGTCTCTGAGGTTGAGCTGGATGTCCTCTGTTGGACACCTTGGACCACGAGGAATGGCAGGTGGTGGAAGGTGAGGACATCCAAGCGCGCAAGGGAGTCTCATCATTTTGGAGGCTCTGAAATGTGACAGGCAGAGGGAGGGAAAACACAACTCCTCCGATTCATTCTGAGCTATGAGCATTGAATTCTGTGAGCTCTATTACCCAGGACTGTGGAGGGTGTCAGCCTGGATTGCCTTATTATTCATTTATTTTAAGTTACACTGATATGACAGGGGAATCATGGTGTTTCTTATGATCTGGCACCTTCATGATATCATATTTTTGAATCAGTTTTAACACTCTTTACATGGGAACAAGAATTATGTTTTCCCACAATGGGAATAAATATGATTTTATAACTATGTCCTCTGTCTATCTATCTATCTATCTATCTATCTATCTATCTATCTATCATCTATCTATCATCTATTTAGTACAGGGTCTACAGGGCCTCACTACACAAATCAGACTTGTAATGATCCTCCTTTTTTTCAGCCTCCCAAGTGCTGGAATTACAGGTACACAGGTACAGTCCATCATGTCCAGTCTCAACTGCTGTCTTAGCGTGCCCTAGATCAAACCCCGGTCCCTGTGCCTGCATAAGCAGGTGCTTTAGTCTGCTGAACTATCAAACTATCTGTTGGTCCACATTTATTTATTCAGGGGCTTCTTTTTTTTTGAGACAGAGTTTTGATACTGGCTTTGAATTCACTGCGCTGTCCAGGATGGCCTTGTTGCGTGGTTTTTCTCTTCGCTCTGACTTCTGGATGCTAGGATTAGAGACATACACCACCATGTCTAAAAGCCTTTTAAATGTTAAAATCTGGACTGGGGAACTAACTTGGTGGCATGAGCACTGCCTGACAAGTGCAAGATCCCAAGTTCAAACCCCAGTACCTCATGCTGTACCAGCCCTAAGAACCCTGGATATACTGTGCTGGCCCTGGAACCAGACATGGTGGTGTGAACCTTTTTAAAAAAGTTAAAATCTAAGGACAATATTTTATATTGCAGAGGAAGTCAATTCTTTGGATTTTTCCCCCCTTCTCTTCTGACAAATGCCTCTCTCTTTCCTCTCTGTCTCTCTCTAATATATATTGAAGCAGCATTTTACTATATAGCTCATGCCTGGCTATGCTGCTACATTTCTGATGACAAGAATGTCATATTACCAGGAGCTTAATTTCAAGTCTTGTGCCCATAAAATAGGAAAAACAATGGTGGAATTTTTTTTAAATGTATTTCATACAGAGTCTCACTATGCAGCTTGGACTCATAGCGATCCTGTTTTCAGCTTTCTCAGCACTGGGATTACAGGTGTGAGCTCTGGCCGGCTTCCTGCACTTGTCTAGTCTTGCCTAAGCAGGTGCTTTAATCCACTGAGCCATCTCACTGGCTGAAACTTTGTACTTAGTTGCAATACAAATAATAACGTGCAGATGGTTGGGACTAACTCTTGTGTCATCCTTGGGGTTTCCTTCCTCAGACACAGCGAGACCTAGAGAAAGGGACCGTGTCTTTTTCATCTTTGTAGCCTAGGCAGTGATTTGTATTTGACTATTGCCCTATGCAGAAATGCTTCTGGAACAAGATAGCAAGTGAACTTGTATAAGTGATTTTACAAGATATCTAAGCTTATTCATGCATTTACTGATTAACAATGTGTTTTACTGCCCATCCTTTGACTCTGTCAAAAGTTAGAATGGATAGCATGGGAGTGTGCAGATTCCCTGATGGTGCTGCCACCGTGAGATGTGTCCTCCGATTTTCCTGGGTTGCTCAGTTTTATTTAAAATTCATTTAAAAACAAAAAAACAGAAAACAAAAAAAACAAGGGGCTGGGGAGATAGCTCCGAGGCACAAGTGCCTGCTGGGCAAGTACAAGGTCGTGAGTTCGAACTCTGGTCCCACAAACAAACAAATAAACAAACAAAAAAACAAAAAAACAAAAAAAATTCATTTTTATTTGCTCATTTTTTCATGGATACATAAAATTATGATATTTTGACACCATATATACACATGCATGTACATATATATGTTTAAATCAGTGTAAACATCTCTTTTCTCAAAGCTTTAACATTTTAAAAATTTTTTATTGTTTTTAGGGAAGGGTTTATAGGGTGTTCAGGGTCTCACTACTAGATCAGACTTGTAGTGATCTGCCTCTTTAATGCCTCCCAAGAGCTGGGATTACAGGCATGCGCCACCATGTCCAGTCTCAGTTGCCATCTCAGCACGCCCTGGGGTTGGGGCTGGCATGGCAGGCTTGGGGATTGAATGCCCCCACCCCTGTGCCTGCTTGCAGGCACTTTGATCCCCTGAGCTTTTGGCTGGCCCTAACATTTTTTTATGATAAAATAATAAAAATCGTTTTTTTAAAAAAAACTTCTTGATAATAGACAAAGCATATTCACTATCAGTAGTCAGGCTTCTGTATCACAGAGCGCCAAACATCCTTGATTGTGTCTAATCGTGTCTTGGTTGCCCTAAGCTCCCTCTCCTCATCCCAACCTTTCCTCTGCCCACCCTATTCCCTGGTAACCACCTTCCTACTTTCCACTTTTATGGGCTTAATATTTCAAAAGTCCACATATGAGTGAGATAATCCTTTTTCTCCTTTAAAGTCTCCCACATTATAATTAAATTGGAACATCGTTATACTGTCAATGATTTAAAAGTTTCAATAAAATGTGTTAGTGGAGGGCTGGTAAGATAGCTCAGCAGACCAACTACCTGCTTGTGCAAATGCAGGGACCGGGGTTCGATCCTTAGCAACACATGCTATGCCAGCCCTGGCCCAGGGTGCACCGAGCCAGCCACTGAGACCAGGTGTGGTGATGCATACCTGTAATCCCAGCACTGGGAGGCTGAAAACAGGAGGATCACTACAACTCCAAGTTGCACAGTGAGACCCTGTACCAAATGCATAAAAAAGTATTCCTGGTGCATATGAACAGGGTTCACCGTGACATATCCGTATGTGCATGTAATGTGAAGGGATCCGATCCAACCCCCTGTGCCTTTTCTCCCTCTCACCCTACTGAGTTTCTAATAATCACTATTTTACTTCAAGCTGACTATTTTGCAGCTTCTACATAAGAAAGAAAATGCAACATTATGTAGTACTTGCCTTTCTGTGTCTGGCTTATTTCACCTAACATAATGTTCTTCTGTGACACTCACTGAGGCCCAAGCTGGCATTCCTTTTTATGGCTGGCTACTACTCAGTTGTGTATGCACACCACGTTTTCTTTATGCAGTTAGGCTGATGATATCTTTACTGTTGTGTGTAGTGCCCCAGTAAACATGGGTGCGCAGCTACATTTTGGTATGCTGACTTCATTTTCTTGAGATTTATATCCAGAAGAGATACAGCTGAATTACACGGCAGATCTTTTTTATGTTTTTGTGGAACTTCCACATTGTTCTCTATATAGGCTATTTACATTCTGTTCAACGGTTTGTTTCTTTTTCTCCGCATCTTCTCCAATAGCCATTCTAACAGGGGTGATGATATTTGACTGTAAATTTTGTTTTACAGTTTCCTGAATGGCTAATCATGTTGAACTTTTAAAAAATATTTTTGTTGGTCACTTGTATTTCTTTTTTAGAGAAGTGCATGTTTAGGTCATTTGCCCATTTTAAAATTGGATTAACTAGGTTTTTTGTTGTTGTTCATTATATTTAAATTCCTTATGCATCACTCTATCATATGAGCAATTGGAAAATATGTTCTCCCATTTTTTACGTTGGTTCTTCACCTTATTCACTTCTTTTAGTTTGATATAATTCTATTTGTTAAGGTTTACTTTTGTTTCCTGTGATTTTAGGTTCCCATCCAGAATGTATTCCATTTATGTATTTGGTACAGGGTCTCACTCCACAGCTTGGACTCTTAGTGATCCTCCTGTTTTCAGCCTCCCCAGCACTGGGATTACAAGTGTGCACCATCATGCCCAGACGTGGGGGCAGGGTGGCATGGCATGCAGGATTAGGGACCAAATTCCTGGTCCTTGTGCTTGCCAAAGCAGGCGCTTAGTTCTCTGAGCTATCCCACCACCACCCAGAAAACCTTGGTTTCTCTTGGTAGCTTTAGATCTCACATTTACATCTTTGAACCAGCTTGAGCTGGCTGAGAGACAGAGGTCAAGTTTCAGACAGAAGTTTCATGCAGACAGAGTGTTTATTGAAGTGTCATCCATTTTCTAAAGTAGGTTTTAGGCACCTTTCCTGGCTTTAGGTGCATGGGGTTGTTTCTGAAATCTACTGTGTTTTCCTACTTGTATATCTGTTTTTATGAGAATTTCTTTTTTTTTTTTTTTTTTGTGAGACCAGGGTTCAAACTCATGACCTTGCATTTGCCAGGCAGGCACTTGTGCCTATGAGAATTTCATACTGTTTTGTTTACTTTGGCTCTGTGGTATGTTTTTAAATCAGGTGTTTTGGTACTTTCAGTTTTGCTCCTTTTGTTTAGTATTCCTTTTGGCATTTGGGGCTCTATTTGAATTTTTGGATTGTTCTCTCCAATTCTGCAATGAATGACATTGATATTTTGATGGAAATTTCATTGAATATTTGTCCCTCATTTTGGCCTTGAAGATTTCTCAGTGAAGTGGGGAATGTGCAGATCTGTATGTACCAGCATCTGTGTACGTTTGAGGCAATTTTGTAGCAATAAAAGAATTAACCCTCATGCACTTATTATCTTATTTAATCTTTCCAACAGTGTTCTAAGTTGCTTACCCTCACTTTATTTCTCACATAGGTGAGAAAATGGATACTAAATGACAGTGAGTATCTTTCTCACCAAAATGGCAGTGTTAGGACTCAAGAGAAGTATCTACAAAGACTGTGTAGATTGTTCTCTACAAAAATTGCAATTCTGTTTTATTTATTTTTTTAAATTAACAAAATCTTTTATTTATTTGGTACAGGGTTGCGCTGTGCAGCTTGGACTCATAGTGATCCTCCTGACTCAGCCTCCCCACCACTAGGATTACAGGCCTTCACCACCATGCCTGGTTCCAGGGCTAGTACCATGTGGTACGGGGGGTCAAACCTGGGACCTTGCACTTGCCAGGCAGGTGCTTAGACTGCTGAGCTATCTCCCCAGCTCTCAGTTCTCTTTTGAAGATTTGCTTTATACTTAAGAATTTTAGCAGGCAAACATCATTGGAGTTTTTTGCTCCCGGAGAGGAAGGAACTTCTCATCTGGCCCTATTTCTTTGCCCTGCACGCATTGAGCACTTATTGGTCCTGAACCTGGGATACTTAGCACTTCACCTACAGTGATCTCAGGACTTATGCTTAGGCTTCTTTGCAGTCCTTCCCACAGCATACGTTAAGAAGGTTTACTTGCAGCGTCTGTTTCAATCAAGAATGAAATCATTAATCATTATATTTTTCCCTTTGCTTCATTGATCTTTGTAGGAATGAAAACATCTGCACTTACAGGCCAGGGAAGCACTCTCACACTGTATGGCGCTGAGCAGCCCTGAATACAGTACTTCAAAGAGACACAGTATTTAAATATGGTTTGTCTTTATATTTGAAACAGTTCCAGTGTGCTGTGGATGAAAGCTGGAAAATAGTTTTGTACTGAGTGTGGATTGAGACAGTGTCTTACCAGGTAGTTCAGTCTGGCCTTGAACACACTGTATAGCTCAGGCTGGCCTTGGCTTTACAATTGTCCCTCTTCAGACTCTTGGGTGCTGGGATTACAAGGTACGGCACACCATGCCTGGCTGGATGCATGGTATTCCTGTATCCTGGCAAAGTCTGAATGGCGTGTCAGTGTCTAGAAAATTAGATCAGTGGTAGTTATTAGGAAATGTATCTTGACTGGATTGAGTGAGCTCAGCACAGAGGTAAATTAGAAGGTGGGATTCGTATTAACTATAATTAAAAAGACTATGCAGAACAGCATAGCTCTACAAAGTACTTGGATGGCTTAGAAGAGCCATATCTGAGCAGAGATGTTTTTCTGACAAATTAAATCACTTCATAGAGCCTCCAAAAGAGGCCAGTGATTAATTATCCCCTGTTATGAGGGAAAATGTCTCAGTTATCCATGTTTTCATCCATTTGTCCATCCATCCATCCATCTATCCATCCACTCATCCATTCAAATACTTTTTATTTGAATGCCAGTTGGACTCCTCTTGTATCAGATAGTGTTTGGGTTCCCGGGGATAAACAGGGTGGAAATAAAACTCATCTTGAGCAAAGTACTTACTAATCTCTCTGTTTTACAGTCTCATTACCAATAAATGCAAAATCCCTTGCCCCTAAGGAGTTGGAGGACTAAATGGGAACTTCTTGGGAAAAGCTTTGGATCATGTTTGGCACCCTGTGACTACCCAAGGCAGATAACCATTGCTGCTTCCATCACAGCTCCTGTTAGTATTGTTCAAGTAGCTCAGGGTTTCAAACAGTAGTTCTTAGTGGGGTTGGGGCGGTGGCTAATGATGACCCCAAGAAGACATTTGGCAGTGTCTGGAGAGATGTCACCTGGAGAGGCACTGCAGACATCTAGCGGATAGAGGCCAGGGATGCTGCTAAACATATTACAGTGAACACCAGAGTCTCCTGCCCCCTAAACAAAGAACGATCTGGCCCAACATACCAACAAGGTTGCAAAGCTTGCAGGAAAAAAGTATAATCCAGTAATTCAAAGTTAGGAGAACAGAGTTATTACAAATATATGAAAAATGGGAGTCTCACTGGGGCAAGCTGAAGTCAAGAATACTTTATGGCTATTCGTGTCCTTTAGTTCCTACCCAGTGAGGATGATCTTGGTGTCCATTGATGGATAGATGGATGAGGAGATGAGGGATCATAGGATGATATTGCACGTGCAAGCTTACCTGGCCAGTAAGAGGAGGATCCAGTCTGACCACAAAGCCCATGCTCTGAACCATCGTGCATTTGAACAGAAACATGAAATTGGTGAGGAAGGTGTGTTTCTTAGGTAGGTCGTGGCTGTAGGGTATCACAATAGTTTGTGTGTGGCCTGTTAAAGAAGCTACAGTAGTTGCTTTAGCTTGGCTGAAAGAGATGGGAAGAGGCTGTTGGAAATAAGTCTGGGAAAGGGGGTGGGACAGGACTGGAAGGTGCCTGGAGTACCCTGCTGAGGAATCTGGGCTTCAAGTCGTCGTGGGGACTGGGGAGTCACTGAGATTTAATCAAGGTAGAGATGCGATGGGAATTTCCTGTTGAAAAAGCAAATCCTTTCACAATGGCAAAGCTGGGAATGGAAGAAGGAGAAAATGGAGGAAGAAGGTCAGCTTGAAAAGTATTGTAACATCGTAAGGGAGAGATGCTAAGAGATTAGAGAACACACTGAAGAGCCATGAGGAAACTTGAGAATGGCTCATGTGTCATCAAGCAAAGCCTCCTGGAGTGCTGCTATGTATGCTCCATCCCTGCCTATGTGAGCACCTAAGCATCCAGACTCTGAAATTACCCTACCCAGGTGAAATTCTTTATCCATGTATAGACTGGGCTACTTGGGCAAGAGTCCTAGTCACCCTGAGCTTAGATTTCCTTTTTAAAAATGAAGATTGTAGTAATAGCATCTACCTTTGAAGATGACTGGAGGAAAGGCTTAAACAAGATGGCTCAGTGACTTTTAGATATTGTTATATCTATGTTGTTGCTGCAATTTATTTGTTGGTGAAGGAAAGAAACAGGTGACCTTAAATCCCCACCTGCCTCTTTGTTTGGTGACACCAGGGATCAAACTTAGGACCTTGCACTTACCAGGCAAGCACTTAACCCACTGAGCTATCTCCCGAGCCCTAAATCTCTTAAATTATATGTATCCCTGAGGAAAAGGGGAAAAGGGCTCCTGAAATGTCCTCTGAGGCTTCAAACTCTAAATTTTCCTTTTTTTTTGGTGCTTGACTGAGTACCTCACACTCTCCAGGCAGGCACTGTACCACTGAGCTAAATCCCTAGCTCTCAAACCCCTAAATTTTCTAATGAGCAAATACTGCTTCTGCTGCTGAAATACAAAGCTTTCTGCAGGGGAGCTGCTCTGCAGTGCTGGGAGGGGTGACTTCTATGGAGAGGCTCTGTGTTTGAGCCCAAGGAAAGTGCATCGAGTTCTATTCTGCTCCAAAAAGGCCACCTCAGACACCTAGATGACCGTTGTAATCTCAAGCTTTGTGGCCTTTCATTTGCTAAGTGGTTCTTAGGTCTGGCTGCAGTGATCTCTGCCCTTACCTTTTTTTTTTTTTTTTTTTTAATTTTAATGAAAGGAAATAGCAGTGAGACAGTTTCACAACAGGTTAGTAGGACAGTTACAATAATTAATACATTACATATTGTTGTCTTTATAGTATTTGTTCAGAGTATAGTCCGATAGTCCGTAATAGTAGTGGTTTATCAGCAGAACTAGCAATGTCAGAAGCTGTTGACTTGTGCCTTTTGCAGCTCAGCATATTAATATGGCTTTACTTTTTATACCTCATGGTTAGACTTTTCTGCTGAATGGTTAAGACCAAATAAAGCAAGATCTATATAACAAAAAATGTAACTTTTGTATTTGACAAGGTCAGTCAAATCCCCTTAGGACTTATCCTGAAACCATGTACAGCTGTTTGTAGATCTTTTGTCAGTGTCAGCCATCTGGGTGAGTCATGGCCATAGATAAGGCAGGAAGCATTACAATTCCTGACTTAAAATTATACAACAAAGCTACTGTGATAAAATCAGCATGGTATTGAAAAAAAAATAGAGCTGAGGATCAATGGAATAGATTAGAAGATGCAGAAGCAACTACAAACACACTCAGCCACCTTATCTTCAACAAAGGGGTCAAACATGTTTACTAGAAGAAAGAAAGCCTCTTTAACAAATGGTGCTGGAAAAACTGACTCTCTATCTGCCAAAAACTAAAACTTATCACCATGCACTAAACTAAGGCCAAAATTGATTAAAGATCTAAATATTAGAACAGAAGCGCTAAATCTCCTGGAAGAGAAAGTGGGAGGAAATCTTGAAGACATTGAGGTAGGCAAACAGATCATGGACAAAAATTAAACTGCACATGTAATATTTGAAAGAATTAGCACCTGGGACCTCCTCTTGTTGAGAAGTTTTTGCATATCAAAAGAAATTACCAACAGAATGTTTGTCTCCTTCATGATTTGAGACACCATTTGGGAGAATCTCAGGAGCTGTGTAGGCCACAAGGGAATAAGTCACTTGACTGTCGGGGTGTCTGTAAATTTAAAGGTATAGGAGGGCTTATGTCTCTAATGCCTGATAGTTGTTCAACTCCTGTTAAGACATGCAGATCTCCTGAGGTAAGGCTCAGGCACCTTTCCCATGAATGTTTCCGGGAAAATGAGCCTAATCCCAATTCTACTAGGATGTGTTGGGTATCCTTGGGCAAGGTATTTAACCCAAGTCTCAGCAATGCAGCCTGTAGAACAGAAAATACCCATGCATTACTAGAATTTCACTTCTGAATTTTAAGGAAGACTAGACACTCTGATTGTTTGGCCCTTTCAGCTCATTTAACTCTTCCAAGCTTACAAGGCTTCTCTCCTCATCACCATCCCATTTAGGAATGAGTGAATACGTTGTAAGAAGATAAGTAACTTGTTTATGGCCACAAAGCCAGTGAGTGGTTAAACTGGGATTTGAGCTGGGAAATTTGACTGCAGAAGCTTTCTTTCTTTTCTAAAGGAAGCAGCATTAGGCTTGACTGCTTATTTGCATCTTCAACCCATTGAACCTAAGCCTTCTCATATTAGAGACCAGATGGCCCTTCTTGTTGGGATTGCTAGCAGGAGTGAATGTGATAGGGTGCCTGGCCAACTGCCTTAAATGCTCTTTCTCTTCTGCCTTTTCCAAAGTGAACTTTGGTGTGTGTGTGTGTGTAAGTGAATGGACAAACGTAAGCATACACAGAGTACTTGAGTTTCTTTGGGAGTAGAAGAAGGTAAATTAAATGTGTTTTTGAAGTTACAGTTTCCATGAATTTGTCTTAATAGTCGCTGTTGACAGCCCCTCTCACCCAAGAACTTTGTCCTTAATCCTCTCTCCTGTCAGAGTTGCTGATCTGCCTGTTCACTACATAGTTGTCTCAGGAAGTTGGTGGGATTGACCCTGGAGAAAGCTACAAAACCTTTATCTTCTGCAGTGCTGAAAGACTAAAATCATGAAGAGGCTACCCTGGCTCACAGGGAAGATCAAGGGTGCTTCAGCCTGGGTGGGTGATTTGTAGCAGTCATTTTTCAGGGGGTGAGTTCTTGGATGTGATAGAACTTTGTCCTCACTGGAGTTTGCTCACACAGATGCAGCTTCTCCTGATAGCAGCTGCTCGGGAAGGAGATTGTTTCATGAGTGTTGGTTTATTGTGCATGAGATGGCCACCCAGGAGGTTGTGGGCATGTGAAACAAACAACAAAGATTTCCTTCTCTTCTTGGAGAGAGTTTCTGGGGCAGGTTTGTAGGGTGCTTTGAGAGTCAGCAGGTTACTTTACTGACTAGAAGCTGATTCTTCCTGGTGGACAACAGTCCTTCCCTCAGGCAAGTAGAGCATAACTTCTTAGTATTCTCTTGACCTTTCGTTGGGCACCTTCTGTTCATCAGTAATGCCTTTATCTGAAGGAAGGTGTGTAGCCTTTATCTCCCTGGCAAGGGACGGCTAAGCAGGGCTCTCTTAGAATATAGGCCTTCGGGGCAGCCATCTGTTCTCATCCTGCTGTGTCCTCCCCCAGCCCCATCTGATTCAATGACCATTTATGTTGTGGAGCTGAAGCTTTGATATTGGTTTTCCATTCATGACTTCTTGGTGATTTTTTTATTTCCAAATGGAGTCTGGGATGCTTTGTTCAGTATTTGGGTTGTAAGCTGAGATTGGTGAATATCACTTGGCACCTTTTACTAAGCATTGGTTGCATAAGTCACTGCTAGGTAGTTTATGTATATTATTGAGCTTTGTGTGACTGTCTTCATTCGCTCCAGAAATGATCACTTTCACTGCCCTGTTTTTTATTAAACAAAGTGTTCACTGATCACTGGCAGGAATCTGGACTAGAGCCTGGCTCTCTTTACCTCCAAAACCTATGCTTATTTCATTAAGCTCTCTCTTTGGCATGACATGGTAGTGTGGGTGACTATACACCGGATCAAGACAAATGCTTCCTCACTTGGGTAAATCCATTTATACGACTTGATGGGAGCTTTCCTTTGTGAAGATGAGTGCCTTCCTGACAACAAAGAATTCTGCTTTCTCCTTTGCTGGTATTCTGAGACCATGACAGGGTCCTGGTGCTGGACCGTCCAGTCTGTAGGTTACTGACTATCCAATCAGCTGTGCTCCTTGGGCCTGAGTCCACATGTTTTGGTCAAGGAAGATTTAATTTTAGACACAGGCACCTGTAAGTGAGGACTGGGTTCCATGATGTGGCCCTGGCTATGAACAGTTGATGTCATGGTGACCAAAGCTGATATTCTGTGAATGAGAAGAGGCCTGGGGATCACCATATCTCTAGAAGCAGATGTTGGGTAATTTACATGATCCTTAAATACTTCCAAGGCTGTAGTATTCAGCATTATGTTTCACTCTTTCATTCACTCACTGATTCATCTATGTATGTATGTATGTATGTATGTATCTATCTATCTATCTATCCATCCATTCACTAATTCAGTGAATTTATTGTTTCCCCCCTGTGTTCCTAATGCAGAACCAGCTGCTGAGATGTCATGATGAATAAAAGACAGATATAGTCCTTGCCTGCTTGAAGCTTATAGCTAGTATGACTTCACAGCCTAGTATTCTAGGTTCTGGAGTAATTGGTAATAGTGCCTCTTTCTCTTTCAAAAATAATTCATGCTTTAGGTAATGGAAGAGAGAGGGAGCTAGAGCCATGGGACAGCTGAGTGGAGATCTGACTCAGCAGATTGGCCTGAGCCCATAGGCTCTGTGTGAGGGGAGGAAACTTAAGATGTCTGGGGGTGTAGGAGAAGTAGGAACATGTGGCCAGAGGTCATATAGAGAGGGGAAGTTGGTAGGCAGTTTATCTGGAGACAAACAGGCCAAACCATGCTGGGGATCATTCAGTTTTTATCCTAAGAATCTGTCTTAGTTACTCTTCTCTCATTTCTGGGATAAACACTCAAAATGAGGGAAGGAAAGGTTTGTTTAGCTCACAGTTACTGGAGATTTCAGTCCATATTCAGTTGGTTCCAAGGCAGAGGGACACAAGGCAGAAAACAACCTTTCATGGCAGCTGGTAAGAGCAAGAGCACTGGGAGAGAGCTAGCAGCAGCTCAAGCAGCTAACTTTACTTCCTCCCTTACATTGAAACGCAAATCACCTGCCCTAGGGGAGGGGCAGCGCCCATTTCCATAATAATCAGTCACAAATTCCAGAAGCTGCCCATGACTGCATGAGGCCTTGGGGGGACAGGCATGCACAAACCTTAACAGACTCTGTAGTTGTTTTGACCATGATCTGGTCAGTGAGTGCTGCTGTTTTGGTCACCCCTATCATCCCCAAAGACTGTCTGTGAGCACCATGACCTGGTTTTATGTCACTCATTCATTCAACAACTGAACATTTATGGAGTGCCACATTGGCATGCTGATTTTTTTTGCTGTGGATTCCTGATTGGATCCATGACTCAACTCCAGGGGGATCCTGTGTTGGGTTCTGCCATGCTTGGTGCCAGAGCCCCAGGCACTCCTACTTGGCACCTCACTGTTGTGTGACTGTCTCTTTTCGCATCTGTCTCCTTCCCATGACTGAGCTCTTTGAGGCTGAGTTTGTGTCTTATCAATAGATCTCACATGCCTGATCCAGAGTTGGGGCAAATAAGAAGCTTAAGGTTTGAGGAATAAAGCAATGATGCTTTTTGTATCCATTCTGAGGGTCAATAACCCTTCATCTAGAACTTCCACCATAGCAAGGCATAAAATTGTTTCTTTAGAACTTAAATTCTTTGTTTTTGGTTTGCTTGGCCATAATACTCCTCTAAAACCATCTTTCTCTTTCCTTTTGCTTGAGCACATTCCGTTGGATTTGGGAGCTTGTTTGGAGGTTCTAGCAGGGGAGCGCAGCTACTTGTCTACCCTTGACAGAGGAATGGCCCTCCTCTATGAGGAAGTGGGGGTGGGGTGTGGCATGGGGGGTGTCAGGTCATCCTCTTCGACCAAGTGTGCAGCTTTGGAGGGATGCACGTGGATCATTGAAGGAGGAAGGGGACACCTGGCTAGCCAGCCAGATCAGTTGTATCATCCCTGGTGATCAGTGGGGTGACAGATGTCACAGCCAGATCTCCCTCACATCCGATTCCCTTGAATTTGGAATCCCCCAACCTTTACATATGCAGAACTGTGAAGGTTGTAAGGAAAGCAGTCAGTCATAAGGCATGACATCCGAGATGATCATGTGCTGTGCCGTGGAAATCCTTGCTGTGCCGTGGAAATCCTTGCTGTGCCTCCAGCTGGTCCACGCGGACCAGCCTTCCCTTCCACTGTTCTGGCTGACAACTTTTCCCAGTAACTTTTTGTCTGCAAAGCTTAAGCAACAGCCCCTCCAGGAGTACAGGTTTGTATCCTTTGTGCCTGAGGACACGGCTCTGAGTTGATCCATGTCCTTCCATAATTGCTTTCAGGTCAGAAGCAGTCTGCCCATGAGATGTTCGCACAGGAGATGGCTCAGTGTGCAGGAGAGCAGGCCTAGAGCTCCTGTCCTGTCTCCAGAGGCCTCTGCTTCATTACTGTGATTATTGTGTTTATCCCTAGGGTTTTTGATTCCCTCACTATTTCCTGAAGCAGACACAAAGGTTTTAAACCAGATATTAAAGAGCTAATGGAAATTGGCATGCTGCTGGAAAATGAATTTGCAAATGAGATTCAGTGTTCAAAAAGAAAAAAAAAAAAAAAAAAAAAAAAAAAAAAAAAAAAAA
>PVJA010007957.1:0-32372 GCA_004027025.1 Myocastor coypus | reverse complement strand
TTATTCTCTTATAACCAAATGTATTCATTTAGATAATTAATATTTATTGAATACCTGTCAAGAAGAAAGTGTGGTGGTAGGTTCTGGCAATTGAAAAAAAGATCAAAGCAATAAGCTCACACTCTGTCCTCAAAGAGCTTGCAATATTAATTATATCACTAATTAACACCTGCATAGTGCTTAGTTGGGTATAGTGGCTCATTTAATTGTTACAGTGATCATTTGAGGTGTGGGTAAAACAGCCAAAGACTAGAGAAATTAAATAAGGCTCTCAAGCTTAAGAGAGGTAAAACAGAAAGCTATACAAGTAGGTCTGGTTCTAGAGTGTATGTCTGTGGATTTTTTAAATTGAATTTTATTTTTTTTAAACAGAATATGGTACTCTTGCATAAGGGGAATAGACTTGGTTGAGTCCAGTGTAATTAGTCTTAAAATGGAGATCAGAAATACAAATTCCAACTTCTCTACGTTATTCTAGAAATATGAGCTTTAGAGAGTTCACTACAAAATGAACAGAGGACTTTGACCAATCTCAGCTTTGTGACTTGCTAATTACTAGGGGAGTTATGCCTGTGTAACCAGGAGAATAATAATAGAACAACTACTATAGGATTTTGTTTTTTAAGGACAAAGTAAGCAAATGCTGGCTTCTATGCTTATCTTTCAGGGTATTCTAGAACTTTCTTCAATCTCTGAGATTGTTTCTCCTTCCTTGTCTGCTCTCTTAGACTGTACTTGTCAGAGATGTGCTGATGGGAGATACAGTCTCATTTGCTAAGGGGCTAGGGGACATAAAATATCACTTTGGTATTAGTAATGAGCACTCCATAGCAGTAAGGAGTCCTAAGCAAGTGGCTAAATATTAATTATCTAAGTGAATACATTTGGTTACAAGAGAATAATCATACAAGCCATTCACAACCAAAATCTCATTGTTTCATTGTGTATATAGCAGCACTTTAAACAAATACATGTACATTTATATAGAAATGTGGAGGGGCTGGGGAGATAGCTTCATGACACAAAGTAGGAGAGTGGGAAGGCCTATTAATCATCTATTAAATTTCGTGCTGTCCCAATGCAGTGGCAATGGAAAGAATATCAGTCATCCATTGAGCTCATGCAGCAGTGAATCACTAGAACTGTGGCCTGTGACTTATGTTATTATTTTCTTCCTTTGGTTTTTACAAAAAATTGATAGACTCATGTTGTGCAGGAATAATTCTGAGTGCAGAAATAGCAGGGCATGCATCAAACATTCTGCACAGGACCCTGTGATTTTCCAACGTCACTTAGCAGATGTGTTATTCAGTCTTAAAGGCTGAGTCCAAGGTGAGCTGGACAAGGGGTGGTTAGTTATGTGAAAGGGCTTTCGTGGCCTGGCTGTCGTAGTGGACTCGATGCTTTTCTCATGGTTCAAAATTTCTCTTACTTTACCCTTCCATAAAGTCAAGGAGACAGAGAAGTGGAATCATACATTATGAGTCATGATTTGGAACATGCAAACCTCCTCCTACCTGGCTTGATTCCTGTGAAAATATTTAGATAGCTTAATCAGTAATATATACCTAAGGTGTTCATGAGTTGAGTTTTAGAATCCACCCACAATCCAAAGGACTAATTTAGGGTTGCAAGGAAAACTAGCTTTTCTGTGGTCATGGGCTGTGGATGTGCAGGCCAGCTTGTCTTGGGTTTTTCTTGTTCTTCAAACAGATTTGCTGCTCATCTGTCCCCTCTGCAGGTGGCCTTCGCTTTCCATTTATAATCAGGCTGCAAAGTTCTGATGAAAGCCTGCTACCTGGCTCCTCTGGGGATCTAAGCAAAGGCTAATATTTGCATATAACTGAACACTCAGGGTAGCAGGAGCACCAACACCATCCTAATATTCACCATGGCACTGAATGCACTCTCTCTGTACCTGTTTACCAGTGTTTCTTGGTGGGATACCCTGAAGGGGTGTGACAGGATAGCTGGTTGGTAATGACAGAGCCACTCCAGCCAGCACAGGACAGCTGTATTGGCTGCCTGCCTGGGTAGAAGGTGAAGACACACACGGGCCAGTCTCTTCTCTGTTCTCCTTCATCCTGTCATACAGCTGAGGGATGCCTTCCTGTGTGTAAGCAGGGGTGGGGAGTTGGGCCAGGAGCCTTGGAGATGCTGAGGAACTTGCAGTTTGCCACATTATTCAAGAGCTTTCTCTTGCATGAATTATATCATGATATGCTTTCATGCGCTACCTGTCTGTACTGCAGCAAAGACTTCTTCAAACAGGGCACCGAGTGCCTGGTGCAGTGTGGCTCCCACTTCCCCTCCTTCCCACTGTTGTTGGAAATGCTCTGGCCCAGCCTCATAGTGGATGCACAGTGACCCCTCCTGCAGCGCTGGCGCCTTCACTCTCCTGCCTGTGAGTCTGTGAAGGTTTTTATTTATTTATTTATTATTAATTTTAATGAGAAAAAGGATAAAATAGCAATGGAACAGTTTCAAAACAAGTTAGTAAGATGGTTACAGTTAATACCATGCCTATTGTTGTCTTTTTAGCAGTTATTCAGAGGGAAAGGTGCAGACCTGGTATCTTGTCTAAACAATATTACTACAAACTTTTATTCTCAATGAACTAAGACAAAGCAGCTATATATCTATTCTATATATATGTATCATTGTGTATATATATATATATTTTTATATATAAATATATATAAATATATATATATAAATATATAAAAATATATATATATTTTTCTTTTTAAAGTTTCTAATACTAGGAGAAAATACCATACCATGTCTTATAAGTGGATTATAGGTCAGAGATACAGCATGAATCATAAAATAAAAAGTACAATTAAACAATATTCAGAAGATTAATTAAATATTAATTAATTAAAATTAAATGTTTCAAAAATGTTCCAAAATTCAAATCAAATTATGATTCCAACTTAGAGGCCAGAATGTTGTATATCATATGTACAAATGTGTAATCAACTCAGAGTACTTGCATAGTATTTGAATAGGTGAATATATACAAAGATATCAACTAAGAAAAAGTTTCCATGGTAATAAAGAATTACTAAGAATGAAACACAATATAAATACTGGAATTGCAAATATATGACCAGAACTTCTAACAGTTTGGGGATAGGATATCACACAAAATTCTAGTATGTCATGTACATGGACTGTGTCCATGATGCTTACTTGTGGCCAGGTGTCACCTGTGGAACTGAGCTACTGCTATTTCCTTAATATCCACCCTGTAGACCCAGAGAGAATCATGACTCATGGGGTACAGGAGAAGTCCATTTGTAGAATATGCTGATGGACATATTCTGCTGCGGTATATAAAAGAATAGTTGAAAGACTGCTTTTGTATACTTCTTTTTCTCCTGTGCTTAATTATTTGCCTATTTGGTGGGTTCTTTCCATTCTCCTTCATGGAGTTGTGGTCATTTTTATCCCTCTCTAGAATATCTTTTAGTAAACTGTGCAGGATTGGCTTTGTCATCATGGAATTCTTTAGTTATTCTTTGTCCTGGAAGTATTTCACTTCTCCATCAAACCTGAAAGAGTTTTGCAGGCTGTAGCAGTCTGGGCTGGAATTTGTTGTGCAGTGTTTCTGAAGCAGGAGAAATATAAGGCAGTGGTGGCCAACACATGAATATTTTCTCTCTGCCTCTCACCTGTGGCTCTTCCACCGCAAATGAGTGAGGAGATGGAGAGACATCACCACCCTCTTGTTGGGGTTTTGAATTATTTAAGAGCATTTTGGAGTAGTTCTGGATGTGCTCTGTCTTGCCTTTCTCACCAGGCTCACAGCTTCCCTTCTGCCCACTAATAGTGCCCATTGGCTCTCTTTGAATACACTTCTTTAATCTTTTATTTGCCTACTTATTTGGTACAGGGTAAAGCTATGCCACTTGGACTCGTAGTGATCTTCCTGTCGCAACCTCCCCAGTGCTGGTATCATAGGCATGTGCCACCATGTCAGGTTTCAGTGGCTGGCTCGACATGTGGTAGCAGGGATTGAACTCAGGTCCTTGCACTTGCCAAGCAGGTGCTTAGAATGTTGAACTATTTCTTCAGCCCCTTGCTATGCTTTCATCCTCAAATGACATCAAATTCCCATGCCTTTGGTGACCAAGTCCGGCTGGGATGTAGGACTTAAGAAACAGTCACTTTGATATTCCCTCCTTCCTGATACTGGGGATTAAACTCACAGTTTAGCCCTTGCTAGGCAAGTGCTCCACCTCTGAGCTATATCCTAGCCTCTTAAGAAGTGTCATTTTGAGATGAGGTCTCATTAAAGCATTAAGTTGTCCATGCTGTACTTGAACTTGTGATCCTTCTGCCTTGACCTCTCAAGAGCTGGGATCCCTGGGTGTAGACTCTGGATAGTGTCTTTCCTCTTGGTCCCAGCTATAATGACTACATCCTGGGTTACACTTGAGCTGTAGTTCTGTTTAGTGTTCACAGACCCACCCTTTATCCTGCAAGTGTCTTTGTTGGGACAATAAATCCACTAGAGATCCCTTCTGCGTCCACTCATGTGACAAGGATCAGATATATTCTCCAGCTAATCTGAGATAAACTGAGCCATTATTGGTCTACCTTTGTTAGTCATTTTTGTGTCCCATAAAGCAACAGAGAAACAGATGATCTTGCTGAGCACACAGATCACAGGAGAAAGGCCTATGACAGTTAGTGGTCCCCTGTGGGCCATTGTTCATCCCACTGTGGTGGTAACATGTGTGATGGCGTGTCCACTGTCTGCTGTGGTAATTTATGTGGCTGGGCATTGCTTTAGGGGACAGACATGGGAGGGGCCTCACTGGGGAAGAATTGTCCCCTCCTCCTCTCTCCTTCTTGTAAACCTTAGACCTAGCTCACTCGGGAAGGTGCTGGAGAGTTTTTTTCTTATATTTTCAAGGTGGTCATAATGCATGGGCTGAGGGAAGGGGGTGAATGGGTGAGAGAGACACAGAGTCCTTCAGATTCTGCACTCCTCCCAGGCAGTCCCGCACTGCTAAAAAAATAAACAAGTCACCACACACCGACACATACACAAAAGTACATAGTTTTGGGTCTAATTTTACTAGGAAGTTCTCCTCTGATACTGATACCAGTATCAGATATCTCCTCTGATACTTCTAGAGATTATGTGCTTATATTTCCTATTTCAATTTGTTTGTTTATTTATTACTGACTTAGGCATTCACGCCTGAGTCATTTGGTAGGCAGTTGGATAGGGGCTGGAAATTCCATCATAAAGGCTAAAAAGGAAATTCAAGAAGGTCTGGAACTCAACTGTCAGTGAATGCCTACTCACTTGCAGTAGCCCATTTATCTGTGCCTTGCTGTCTTGGCGTTCCTGATACCCTCGGAAGTTGATGATGGTTGACACTGTGGGTGAAGAATGACACTCACTGATGCTGAGGTTGGGGCCTAATTGGTGCCGATGTCAGTTGAACTTCTGTCCTATGATGTCTTTTGAGCTCAAGCCCTTGTTACTCAGCTGTATCGTTTCATTATTTGTGTACTCAGACGTCCTGTGGGCCATCTTATCTTTGCTTCTGTAGTCTGAATGCAGAGATTAAAAACTTTATGGCAAATACATTTCATTTTAAAATGTCTTACTTGAGGTCAAGTGCTTAAGATCATTAGAGAATACTTTAGAAAATTAATATAGGTTAGAACTATAAACTCATTTAGAATTATGATTATTGAGTGAAAAATATATGACGCTTCTAATATGTGGGTATATATGGTATATATCCATGTATGTGCATGTGAATTTAGAATGTATTTACCATGAAGAAATGATAATTACTTGAGTACACAAATATTACCTTTAATTGAACATTACACAATGCATGGTTCTATCTTAATATAATATATCCCATCAATATGTTCAGTTCTTATATAGAAGTTAAAATTTTAAAAATGCTTCTAATTCAAATGATGTTAGTCGGTTATATTGAGCTTTGCTCATTCCTTTCAATGTTCCATGGACTAAATGCCCTGGGACTTACCAAGAACTTGGGAACTTGTTGGTGAGCTTATTTTCTCCTTCTCTCGTCTAGTTCTAAGTCTTCCTTTTGGCGAATTAGTTCAGGCCGTTAGTGGTCTCACCATGCTCATAATAACTTGTGTATAATTTCCAAAGAACTACTTTTCCCAGCCATTTGGATGTGTGGTCTGCTCTACTGAAGATTTGGGGGAAGGAGAGCGCTATGTGTCATTAAACAAGCCAAGATCGCTTACAGGATGGAGCTGCTCTTGCATTTCTTGCATTGAACCCCTCACTTGCCAACTGACACCCCCTTTTTACTTCCTTTGTTTTCAGGTTCTTGTCTCTCTTTTCTCTCTTCCTTCCCTTTCAGGGTACAAAAGCAATCATTTCCCCTTTTAATGTACTTTTTAAATTTTATTTTTAGGGGCCGGAGTGATAGTTCCATGGCACAAGTGCCTGCCTGGCAAGTACAAGGTCATGAGTTTGAACCCCGGGGCTGTAAAAAACAAATAAACAAAGAAAAAACAACATAAACTTTATAAACTTCATTTTTAATGTGAAGCAAGTAAGCTCTAACCAACTCAGGCAGTCAAATGAACTTTGCATTCCTCCCTTGTGTGTCCAAGGAGGTAGTGTAATTGGAGATGACCCTTTGTAAGGAAGGCCATGTCTGCCTCAAGTTTGGGACAAGGATCATCTGCCTCCATCTACCCCTGGAGGTGAGGGTGGGAGTGGGCGAAGTGGCGTGTGTCCTGGTCACTGTATGGAGAGGAAAGGTCACAGTCATGTGCTTTGGACTAGGCAGGGTTTACACCCTGGCCCCTCTGCTTCATGGCCCTGAGACCTAGAGTGAGTTACTTCCCTTTCTTGTACTGGTTTCCTATCTTTAAAGAATGAACTGCAGCACTTGCCTGCAGGCTGTGGGTGGGAAAGATGAAATGGATTAACACTTTTGGTGTACCTGGCTGAACGCAGGCACTGTCAGATGCTAGTTTCCTTTTATCTCTTTCATCTGATAAATACTTTCTTTGTGGGTTACATACGTAAATATGAAGTATTTATAGGTTGCATAATTCAAGAGAAATGAAACATCAGAAGCCATCAACCTTTAGATTTTTGGACGAAATAAAAAATCATCCCCATTTGTCTTTTTGTTCCTATCCATATTTTTTTTATGTGCAATACTGATGTTTGTGTGGAATTCTCAGTCCAGTGAGACTTGACTGACCTACGCTACTTCTGCAGCTTTATAGAAGATAAATATAAGGTGCTGCTGGCGTGATTGGAGGCAGCTGAACCAATTGAAGGGTCCCTGAGTATTAGCTCCAAGTGGGCCATCAGAGCTGGATAGTTAGTGAGTGTATAAAAACCAGGCGAACGCTTTGTGGTTTAGCTGGGTGACATTCACACAGCATGGTGAAAATGGGTATTTTACCAGTGGAAAGGACTAACCATCTGTCTCCCCTCAGAAGCAGAACAAAATATCGACCTCAAATAAGGGAATAAGCTATTCTTGCCAGTCAGGCCGGTTTAAACCCATGGCAAGAATATTCTGTAAACCTCTCATGAACCCTAATTTAAAATTCTGGCTGCTGGGGATTCATTTAGAATTAGCAACTGACTACAACCTTCACAACCTTTCATGTTTTTTGTGACAAGAAAGGTAGTCTAAAACTTAAATGGAGGGGCCCGGAAGGATGGCTCAGTGGTCTAAAGCGCCTGCTTGGGAAAGCTTGGGCAGCTTCAGGGACCGCGGTTCAATCCCCGGCACCACATGCTGCGCCAGCCCTGCCATCGGGGCGGGCTGAGCCGGCCATAAAAATGAGTGAATAAACAAATAAAGGTTCTGAAACAAGAAAAAAAAAACAAAAACAAAAAAAAACTTAAATGGAAAGACTTTCCCTCTATCTGCCCAGTGTGGCCTGTAACTTCTCTTTGCACCACATCTGAGATATAAATGAGGTTTGTATATTTGAGGTGTTATTTTAAAAAATGTGCAACAGAGACCATATGTGGGCTGCCAAGGCTAAAATATTTACTGTCTACTCTTTAATAGAAAAGGTTGCTTAGCTCAGGTTTAAAGAGTTTGAAATATCCCATTAAATGTTCTTATTGAAGGGAGAGTATAATGATGATGGACTTGTTCAGTTTTTAATCTGATTTGTGACAACCACGATGTGCCTATTTAAACAAAGCTTAATGGGCATTGCTGAGGATAAATAGAATCACATTTCAATATTTGTCTTGCCCTCTTTACATAAGGTTATTCCAGTTTGCCCAGGGAACAGAGTCTCTATTTGTGGTTTTAGAAGTAGCACGAGTGTCTGTCACCTCCTCGCCGAAGCCTCCGCCTGTCACTTCTCACCCCAGCTCAGCTATGTGAACACCTGTCCTTTGACTACAATGATGGCCTTTCCTACCCTCTCCTCTGGCCTGAGAAAGGATTTCAGGGCCAGCTGGGAAAAGGCTGATAACAGTATTTTATTTTATTTTATTTTATTCTGTCCATGAGGAAGCTGAGGAAAAACGTGTTTGTATTTGTACTTGGTGCAAAAGTGCGATCCAGGGAAAGGCACAGCTGTGGACTCAGTCCACAACTGTGGAAAGGGACAATGCATAGACTCAGTCTCCCAGAGTTGAGTTCGGAGATAAACCCTGAAAAATCTGCATAGTTTGCAGGAAGGTACAGACAAGGTAAGTAGGAGTGGTGGAACATCTGGGGTGGAGATCTTTACACAGGTAACACGAAAGTGGGTAATTACTGTAGTCAGTTCAGTGGGATTTTAAAGGCATATGAATACAAACCCAGTGGCCAGCAGAGAGTCACTGGCTTATTTTTTTAAAGGAGCAGTGTAACCGGGTGTGGTGGCACATGCCTGTAATCCCAGCACTTGGGAGGCTGAGCCAGGAGGATCATTGTTAAGTTTACAACCAGTCTGAGTGAGCTCAAGGCCAGCCTGAGCTGCATAGGGTTACCAGTCTCGAAATAAAATAAAAGGAGTGAGGTATAGGCATGTGTTAGGGGTGGGATCTGTGACAGGCCTGAAATTTGTTACTACAGTAACCACTGTGTGTTTTTGGCAGTAATGGCTCACACATATCACTGTGGTCCCATTAGATAATAACTCTGAGTGATATCATAGCCATTTTAATTGGTGCAAGTATACTTCATGGTGTTCACACAATGACAAAATCACCCAACAAAGTATTTCTCACAGCTGTGCCTCTCATTAAATAGCACATGACTGTTTTCTTAAATGATAGCAAAGAAAAATATGCAACGCAACCTGTGGAGCCTGTGCACTTTGGCTGAGGCTGTTACTGGCCATCTACAGGGATTCCCATTGCTCTGTGGGGGGAGAACGCCAACCTGCCTTGCAAAGGAGTGGACTAGTCCTAGTGAGGTTAAAATTGCTTGCTCAAGATTGTGAAGTTAACAATGGAAAGAACCGAGGTGTCTTGAGCTGGGAGCCCAAGGACTTTCTGAGCTGCTGAAGTAAAACATTCAGACTAGAAGAAAGGAAAGTGAATCAAGAGCTGCAGCCCTGCCTTGCAGGAATGACCACACTGGGCTACATTCTGTGTGCACGCGAAGCAATGTTACTGCGCGCTTTGCGTCACCCAGGCTGATCATTGCTTACCTGCAGGCTTTGTAGAAACAGCACCACACTCTGCATCCTAGCTCCTTGCCCTGAAAACTCATTTTCGTGAATGAGTTCATGACATTTCTGTGATGGTGCCCTCATCCACTTACCCAGCTGTCTTTAGACCATTGCAGGTTCTTGAAGAGGGCAGTAATTTATTGGAAGCTTTTCCAAAAAAAAGTTTTAAACTGAGTCTTGTGCTTTTGCCTCTCTTTGCAGCATGCCCTTGATGCTGATAATGCAGGAGTCAGTCCAGTAGGAAACTCTTCCAACAGCAGCAGCCACTGGGACCTCGGAAGTGCCTTTTTCTTTGCCGGAACAGTCATCACCACCATAGGTATCTGGTCGCTTGCTACTACCTTTTCCTTCGCAGGCCACTCTGAGTAATGCTCAGCCAGCACTTTGTCCTCACAAAATGCACGGAAGTTTGAGAGTGAAAGCAGGCTTATGGAGCGCTGTGCAGTAAGAGCCATTGCTGTGGGGGCTTTCAACCAAAGGAGAGAAGAATGGAGAATTTCATTAGAAATTCATTAGAAAGAACCTAGTGAAAAGGCAAGAATGGAAAATACAAATGGGTCAGTTGAACTCAGCTTTTTTTGGTTAAGATCAAATTCCTTTCAGTGATAGCATTTCTCAAAAAAAAAAAAAAAAAAAAAAAAAAGAAGACTACGTTTTTCATTAAAAGTAATACATGATAGAACAAAAATGCTCTTCAGAGGTTGTGATGGAAAATAGCATTCTGCCTTTTCCTCCTTTATTTTTTTTAACCCCTCAGAGACAAATGCATTTTATTTTTTGTCTGTTTTTAAATTTACTTTGTTGGCATTCCTCTCTGTTTCAAATACCATGCTTGTGGTGCCATGTCTGGCATCTTTGGTTTTAGGAATTATTTCTTAACTTCCCATTGTGACAGAGGAGGAATGAGTTCTCTATCTTGGGGAGGTGTCTCTTCCTGATTTCCTATCTTCCCAATATAGTTTCATTCCCTCAAACTGAGCATTTGCCTCAGGTGGACAATGGCACAACTGCTCTCTGTGACAGGTCATGTGGTAAGCCACGCTTCTCTCCTGCATCAAATTCTGTCTTATTTTATTTGTGGATGTGGAGTGTGTGCTGATACTTGGGGAGTTTTCCATTTTTGTGTTAGAAACTAGTTTTATTATTATCATAGTGTATAATAATGTTATGGGAGATAATATCTCTTCCTGATCTCCTCTGTCACATGGATTTTGATCATCCCATCTTGTGAATATTTACTTTTAAATGCTTAAATATTCTTATGTTTTACTTATGTGATTTTCCAGCTTCTAGTGGTGACTCTTGGCTCTCAGCTGTTTCATACCATGTAAGCCAGCTGGGTACTCCTGGAGCAGCTGCTTGTCACATGCAACTGTGGGGCTGGGAAGAAGAGAGGAAACAGGGTAATTCCCAGCTGGCACCCCTCAGGCTTTCTTCATGTCTGTTGCGTGTTTCTGAGATAATGTGTGTATTAGTCGGCTTTTCATTGCTGGGGTGAAATGCCTGACATGTGGAACTTGCAGGAGAAATGGTTTATTTGGCATAGCTTCTGGAAACTCAGCCCATGGTCAGCCGGCTCCAAGGCAGAGGCATCATGGTACAAGGCTGTGACAAACCCAAGCTGAGCAGAGGAACAGGGCTGGCAGGGAAGGGCCCAGAGCCCACAGATATACCCAAGGCTGTGTCTACATGAACTGTCCAAACTCAGAAGTGTGCTTTGAGAATCCCCCTAGGTACCTCCCAAGTCAATGAAGTTGACAGTAAAACTTAACCTGCATAGAGTACTCCATGCACGTATGGTCCATCTCTTTTACTCATTACGGAATTTTGTCTCTTTCTGTTTTCTGAATGCCGTGAACTTTGGGGTCACTCCTGCTATCCTACTTCACTCTGCATCTCACATTTGCTGCAAACAAGAATACATCTCTTTGAAGGCTCGAAATGAGGCTCCCACCTTCATACTAGTGTGTTTGCACTTGCTAAAGTTCTTCTGAGATGGGTCTTTCCATCATTCTTTGTACATCCTCTCTTTTTTTCCCCCGTATGATTCTGCCCATTCTCAGCCTCTTTTGATTGTCTATCTATCTATCTATCTATCTATCTATCTATCTATCTATCTATCAATCAATCTATCTATCTATCTATCATCTATTATTTCCTTCTTCTAATTCTGCTGAAATGTGTATGGGGAGTTTCTGCTCCCACATAATAGTATTGTACTAAAAATTCCCATGTAGAAACATGAGTAATACATTTGTAATTGGCCTGTAGCAGTGATGGACTGGCATCTACAGTCTTCTGTCCCCCTAGTGGTTTGACTCCTTCATTAAAACCTGTTTATGCTTTCTGAAAGGAATTCTCTGCTCTGTTTCTCTCAGGGGTCCAACTTCCAGGAAATTCTTTTTTGCACAGCTCTGGTAGTCAGCTTCTTATAAGCTTATTGTTTTAGAGGCTAAGGGTTGTATTAGAGGAACATGTTTTTGTTCTTGCCTTTAAACATACTCTCAGGACCTATATGGCTTCTATACTCCTGAAATCAAGAAAGTTATATATGACATAGATATTTTGGGGTGAAAGTTTTGTTATTCTTTCTTTGTTTTATTTATTTATTTATTTCTTGTTGCAGAACCTTTGTTTGTTTATTCACTCATTTTTATGGCCAGCTCAGCCCGCCCTGAGGGCAGGGCTGGCACAGCATGTGGTGCCGGGGATCGAACCGCGGTCCCTGAAGCTGCCCAAGCTTTCCCAAGCAGGCGCTTTAGACCACTGAGCCATCCCGCCGGGCCCCTTGTTATTCTTTCTTAGCAGTCCTTTGTATTAGCCTGTTGGTCAGAGAGACAGAACCAATGGTATATGTACATAGAGACAGGAGAGAGAATTTTAAAGGGGAGTTGGCTTATATAATCATGAGAGTTAAGAAGCCCTTTGACAAGTAAACTACAGACCCTGGGACGTCAATAGTGTGGTTCACTCCATGTACAAAGGCTGTCGCACCAGGGACACCAGTGGTATAACTCTAAAATTGAGGCTGAAGCCCTGAGAACCGGAATGGCCACTGTTATAGGTACTGAAGTCTAAACAAGGGGCCTAGAGTTCCGGTAATTAAGGGCAGAAGCATATAGTATTCCAGATTTAGAAGGTAGGGAGGTGTTTCTTTTGCCCCTGTCTTTTTGTTTTCTTTAGGCCTTCATTGTATTGAGAATAGATCTTTCCCACTCAGTCCCCCAACTGACCTGCTAGACCATCTAGAAATACCCTGAAGGGCACATTCATTAATGCTAATGAAACAGATATCTAAAGTTAACCATCACTGGGCAAGCGAGATAGCCCAGCAGATTAAGCAACTGCTTAGGCAAGTACATGGACCAGGTTTCAATCTCTGGTACTGCATGCCATACCAGCCCCACCCCTGGATGTCCTGAGCGGGTGACCAAGTCCGGGCATAGTGGTGCACATCTGTAATCCCAGTGCTAGTGAGGCTGAAAACAGGAGGATCACTATGAGTCTGAACTACATAGTGAAACCCTGTACCAAAATACATAAAAAAGTGTAAAGTTAATCACCATGCCTTTTTAATACTACGATACCATGCTTTTACATTTATAAATCTGTAAACATTAACATGAGATACTAGGAGTACTTCGGGGGGCCATTATAATGATGGATCTGAGGCCTAGGAGGTTTAGTTGATACCCTAGATCAGATTGGTCAGATTAGCCCACAGACTCACTATAGCCAACAAAGAAACCACATGGCTTTACTAACCTGGTGGAAAGTCACACAGTGTTATAAACTCGAGCCACATCTGAGAGCACCCCTGCATGGATTGGAAAAGAACGGCGACATGTTAAATTATGGGTGTGACGTAGGCTTGTTTGGCTGATGCCTCAGTCACTTTCCTCATCACTGAGCTGCAAGCCCTGGCTCCTGCAAGTTAAAGGAGGAGAGGTGAGTTTTGGCTCACATTTCAGCAGGTGCAGTTCTTGCCTGGTCAGCGGGCTCAAGGCAAAAGCAACCTGGTGATTAGGGATCCGTGAGTCTCTCATTACTGTGGGAGAAACCACAGCAGGAATGAGGAAAACATAAGCAGGAAGGCAAGAGCTGGGTCAGGTCTGTTTGCCTCACTGGCAAAAGATCTCAGAACAACCAAGGTTTATTTATACTTTTGTAAAGTTACAAGACACAAGGCTGCCTAGCAACTGATAGCCTACACTGTCCAGGCAGGATGTTTTTCTCAAGCCTGAGGTAGTTGACTGGTTTAGGCAATGAGGTCTCATCCCACACTTCCACATAAGATCAATTCCCAGCTTCAGTGGCTCCCAACATGGGTGGAAGAGAGGGCCAGAGGAAAGCCGCTCACCTCATGGAAGCCAGGAAGCAGAGAGTGAAAGGAGCAGTCAGGAGGGAGAGAATCTTTCCTTCCCCCCACCAAACCAGCAGTGTGTCCCACAATCCAGCCACTTTCAACATGCCCCTGTTTATGAGTGCAAGAGGCTTTGTGGAGCATATACAGATATGAAGCAAAACAGATGGAGAAATAATGTCACACATTATGAGAGGATTTATTAGAAAATAATTAAAGGTGAGAAAGTCTGGGCCACTTCCAGAAGTAAGTCCTGGCTCTTCCTTCCTCAGGAATGAATATAGGAGATGTTAGTGTGCATTAAAGATGATAGAGAAAGAAAATGAGTTTTTTTGTATATTGACTACATTCGTGTTCTGTCTGATGCATTATGAAAGCTGTAGCGGCACTGGGCTGTGTGTTACTGGTGTTCATTCTGCTTATTTGTTAGAAAGCCTGTGCCTTGGTTTGTGGAGAAACTGTTCGTTGACGTGTGTGACACTGTATGACTGGGGAATGGTGGCCTCATCTTGTAGCATTTTGGGGGTACTATATTGTGTACTTACATTGGAATCTTTTAGCCTGATTTCCACTGCCCAGAATCCATTCCCTTACTCACCCTTGTCCCAGAAACTGCCTCTCAGCAGTCCCTTCTCTGCTCATGTCCATGAGTCTCAGGAGAAGGATTATCTTGTCAAGACTAAAAAATCCAGTTTTTGGCCATAGTCTCTGGTTCAAGGACAGATGTACGGCCTGGATTAGGCCAATGAGAACCTCCCAAACTTTTTAATGTTGGAGAGCATGGCTTCCTACCTTTCTTACTGGAAGTAAATCTAGAAAAAGAAAAGACCAAGGCACTGTTTGTAACTTTCTTCCCTTGTTAGGTTGCTCTGCCTATAATCTAGCTAACATTGAAGGAACAGAAGAGGATAAGAAGAAATAAGTGGAGTGAGATCAGTGAGTGTACTGCCCTCTCCAAAAGCCAGTTTGCATTGGAGGTTTTTTTCTACAACAGAAAAAAGAAGTGCTAGTTAATACACACTCATAGTGCACAACTTGCAGAGAGACGTTTGGTGTCCTCTAACTCCATGTCAAGGGCCTGCCCCACTGGCCACCGCAGCTGCTGTCTCCTGCCATCTTTGGACCACATGCTCTTGATGTAAGGTCTGAGGCACAGACATCCTGTTAGAAGTGCATTACCCACACCCTGAACCTGGCTGTCTGTGGCCAGAGGCAGAGCACTCAGTCACACAATCATGCCTATGATGAGGACCTTTCCTCAAGTCAGACAGATACTGGACATGAACGGGAAACTACTGTAAAACAAGTAGGCCAGCAACAGCAAAAATGGAACTCAATCCCCACTGTCCATTTTAGAGTCAAGGGACAGTTATCATTTAAGATTGGCTCCTAGAAAAACATTACCTTTTTTTTTTTTCTCAACTTAAAAACAATGTGCTGCGAGTTGAACACCATTCATCTGGCTAAAATTTAATTCCAGAGTGCAGGCTCCTTATATAGTCTTATAGTTAGAGAATTCTAGAAGAAACTCATAGTGTGATGTAAGAATAATAAGTTATGGGGGCTGAGGAGATAGCTCGGTGGTCTAGACACTCATCTGGTAAGCACAAGGACTGGGGTTCGATTCCCCAGTACCCCGTACTGCGCTGTCTCCAGAACCTCAAGTGCATCATGTTGGCCACTGAAACTGGGCATGGTGGCCTGTGCCTGTCATTCCAGTGCTAGGGAGGCTGAGGCAGGAGGATCTATGAGTCAGAGCTGTGTAGGGAGACCCTGTACCAATTATTAAAGAAAAATTTAAAAAGAATAATAAGTTATGGAAATAATTGTCTTTTTAATTACTTAGAGGTAAATTCAGTCACTGCCTATAAAGGCAGGACTTAGAAGGAAAAGCCCAGTGAGGTAATTCTCCCAGGTTTTCCTGAGAAATTTTTACTGTTTAGGAGACAGGATAGGGAAGCAGCCAGAGCCGGGAGCTGTGTTCTCATTAATTGTGAAATAACAAACCCCAGTCTGCATACACGAGTTCATACAGTTTGCAGCATGATACTGCGCATCCTTCTCCCTGCTGTCAGTACTCCTAGACTTTAGGGCTCTTGGAAAGGCCCGTCCTAGATGGTTTCCTCCCGCTCCACTCTCTTCATAGGCGGTGGGACTCTGCCTGTTTCTCCATTTACAACAGTGCCAATATCCCAAAGAAAATCTGTATTCAGGAGGTGGGGTCCTCATCTCTGGTTGTTTCCTTGAAGGACTCCAAGGGAACCTGTCAAAGGCCATGAACCTTTTCAGGGATTTCCAAATTGCTTTTGAAAAAGACTCATGAGCAGAATGAAAAAATATTCATTATTTAGAATGTGAATAGATAAGAATAATACAGTCTTCTCAGAGAAGCAGCAATACTATTCAGCATCAGAGGTCCCTTTTATCTGAGAGCAACAAAGCACTGCTTTAAAAAATCACATTTCTCATGCTAAGATTTATACAGAAAGCTACTCTTCCATATCAGTGTGTTCAATGTACAGTGGCTTGAAAATATTCAAAGGAAAAATAAATGAATTGGTATTTCATCTCTTTCTTATCATTGTTCTGGAAACAGAAAAACATAACTACTGTGTTTATGTAGCATTTACATTGTATTAAATATTACAAGTAGTTTAAAGGTGATTTAAAATATAGGGAAGTCTGTGTGCAGTTTGTATGCAAACCTCGAACTGTTTTATATAAGGGCTTTGAGCTCCTGTGGAGTGAGCTCCTTGCAGGGGGTCCTTTGTTCCCCTGTGGATACCAAGGGGTGTGACTGTGTAGCAGAGGGAGAAATTCGGGCACTTTTCCCGACTAGTAGCAACACAAGAAAGCACAGCTGACCCTGCTCAGTCCTTGCTGAGCACACTGTATGCCTTCCATTCTCTCCATGCTTGTTTCTGATGTAAGCCCCACCTGCTTCTTTTGATTCTTCACTCTGCGTCTGGATCCCGCAGCTAGCTCTTCTATGCCGTGGCAGGGGCGCTCACTCTCAGGTGCAGATGCCTTCCTCCAGGCAGCGCGCCGTGTGCAGAAGGGCAGCAGCCGCGGTCCTGCTCTTCCCAGAAGCTGCGGAATGCAACGCGATGCTCCACCTTGAGCCATGTCACCGTGGCTGTGCCCACATCAGAGCGAGCACCTGCTCAGGTGCCAGGTGTTAGCTGGTGAGTGTGTCGCTTGCCTGGCAGCCTCAGTCAAGAGCCGTACCTGCCAAGGAGCACAAGCAGCTGCTTGTTTGTGTTTACACAGCACCTGGGTTGGCTTTTTTCATCTGTGGATACCAATAATGGTTATTATTTTTTGTTTGCTTGGAGTCATTTGGCTTTTGGTCATCTAATTTCAGGCCTACAATTTACTGGGTGCAGTGCAAGCCACTGTGCTTTGCATGCATGGCCTCATTTAAGCTTGCAATAATCACGAGGTGGTACCATTATAACCTTATTGTATTTTGGGAAGACTGAGGGCCAGAGAAGTTAGATAACTTGCTCATTATGCCAGAGTTGGTAAGAGTAGACCTTAGTGTCCTTTATCAGAACAGCTACATAATTTGCAGGGCTGAGTGCAAGTTAAAACATGGAGCTTTGTTAAAACAAAAAACAAAAAACAAACAAACGAAAAGACAAGGAAGACCAAAATGGCACTGTAAGAGCAGTGACTGAGAGTGCGGCCCTTGAAATGTGAGGCCCTGCATATCTAGAACGGAGCTGTGGCTGTGCCCAGCATTGCTACAGAGGTCAACTGTCAAAGCAATGTCAAACCCAATAGATCTGAGAAGTCTTTAAGGAAACAAAGTAAAGCCAGGCATAGTTTGCTGAGACAGGAAGGTACGGAGGTGGTACCCTATGGCAGGCAGAGCCTGGATGTTGCCGGTGGTGGTCTGGGCAATGGCATGAACAGGAAGCAGTTACTCTGGGCTTTGGAGAAGAGGGGGCTTGTGGAAGTTTTCTTAATGCCCCCTAAAGCCCTGCTTGTTTGTAGGATACAGAACCACAGGAGAGCCCCTGAATGCTGCTGCATCCCTTAATCAAAAAGAAACAGAGGCCGATTTAGGCCCAAAGGTCATTCTGTACTTGCATTTTGTGGAAAAAGTGCAATGGAAGCAGGTGGAGCTTCAAGCCTTACCTCCACGTCTCAGCATAGCAGGAAGGAGCTGAGCATGTGCAGACAGGCTGGTTCCCTAGTGCACAAGCTTACATGGACAATGGTGAACAGCACTTGCTTGACAAAGGTTTGACACTGGCACATAGGTAGGCAGCAGGAACTTCTGTGTGCATGTCTCAGGTGTAAATTCTCTTTAGGCGCCAAGTTTTTCTTCCTGAAAGACATGCAACTTTTTTTTTTTTTTAACTATGGGTGAGCAGAGTGGACGCTTGTCCTTATCTACCTGTATTTACTTCTGGGCATATCTTTGCTGGGATGCTCATCTTCTGCTACAGTTACCTGGTGGAGACTGCAGCTGGAGGAACCTAATGAGTCTCCTTTATTTTTTCTAAATCCGGTTCTAATGTTCTGGGATGGTTTCTCTGAACCTCTCCTACAGCAGCTGCGCCTCACCCTCTTATTTCTCAGCCTCAGCTGTCTTTAGCTGCCCAAGAGGCACTCATACCTCAAATCCAGCCAGTGGCCCACTGATGTCACTCAGCCAACCCTGCTCAAGGTATAAATGTTTTGTCCCTTGTCCTAGTGTTATCAGAGAATAAGAGTTTCTGGAAGGATAATAAGAGCCAACCATTTCTTTCTTCCTAGGGCTTAGTTTTCCTGGAGATGTATTGTTAAGAAAGGACCCCTTCTGTATTGGTCAGGGTTTTACTTAGAGGAACAGAATAGATATAATATAAGGGATGGATATTAACACAAAATATACAATCTATAAGAAATCGTAAGATTGGCTTACAATAGTTAGCCACAGAGTCAGATGATGAAGCACGCACAGGGCGTCTGCATGCTCCGGACTGAAGAATTCAATACCGAGGCTTGGACTTCATGGCAGCACTCCGTGTAAGTCTCTGTCAGCTGATGGGTCTGCAATGGAAGACTGAAGTGTCTGTAGATGGATGCTGAAGAGTCTGCGACGGATGGTGAAAGATCTAAGCTGGAGGCTGAAGAGTCTGCGCTGCAAGCCAGACGATGAGGTCCAGGGTGAATGCGAAGACCGAAGCTTCTCCAACGAAGTGAAGTGTTGACTCCTCCTTCAGCCCTTTAAAAAGTCTTTTTGTGCTCAGTCATTCTGACGTGGGCTCATTGTGCCCTAGGGTGGAACCAATCATACCCTGGGATGGGCCCTTGATCCTGTTCTAGGGAGAAATCCAATCATATCCTAGACAGGCCCTGGTTACACTCCAGGGAAGAACCAGTTGTACCCCAGAGTGGGGCTCCCATCAACAGGGAACCGGGCTGCTGAGTCATTCAGCCAAGCTGACACATTGTATCAACCACTACACCTTCCCTCATTATAGCAGAGGGCAAGGAGATAACTACTGACAGGGGTGCTTACCTGGTACCATGTGCCACAGGTCTTTAGTCTTCCTAGGTGACTCACGCTTCATGTACCTCCTGGAGTGTTTAATAGCGATAAGGTGGGTGCTGTAACCATCCTACCTTCCAGATAGAGAAAGGGAGGCAAGAAGCTGATTGCTTACCTGGGGACTGAGAGTCAGTGTAGTGGAGACACCGTGGGAACGTGGGATGTTAGACTGAAAGCCTGCCTCTAACCATCGCAGCTTGCTTCTGAGTCCCACAAGCATTCTGGAAGGGTGGGCAGGACAGCCCGTGGTGTGGTACAATGACAGGCAAAGCCTCAGGAAGGTGGTCTTTTCATTGCCTCAGTCTAAGGGTAAACTCTAGAATCTTTCCAATGTGATAACACTGGGGAGGGAGTCAAAGACTTTCTCCGAATAGTTTACCAGGGTAGAGGAATACAGATACAACCAGGTCTGTGTGTGAGGCACAGTACTGCTCTAAAATGCGGGTCACTTTATGTGCTTTGTGTTGGGGGAGGGCCTCACGCCTGCTGGGCAGGTGCTGCACTGCGGAGGTGTATCCCCAGGCACTTATGTTCTTGACAAAGTGAGTTGTTAAAGAAAGATTCCTTTAAAATATTTCAAGACTTCGAATATTATTAGTGTTCTTATTTGAGAACCTTGTTTAATTTTATTATAACGTTCTTGTAGGCAAAGTACTAACCAGTTGTAGTAATAACAAAGTAATGATAATAATAATAATGATAATGATAGTAGTAGTAGTAGTTGTATCTTCCAACACTAGGCTTCAGTGAGGTAGGTGGTATAAGTCTAGGTTGTATGAGGTGGAATTGGACCCCGAGCCTCTCCCTTATACTTTTCTCCTTGGGTGACATGGGATGGCCCTGTGAGCATGGGTCTTCTCCAGGAGGCAGAGAGCAGTGGCTCCACTTGGGTGGCTGGAGGGACTGTGACCTCTTGGCAAGATTACAAAGATGCACAACTAATGGGTTCCCAGTTTCCATTTGTCTGTGCCTGCAGTATGCTTCTTCTTTGGACCCTCAGACTAAGAGAAAACCTTCAGCCTCTGGTAATGGGCAGGGGTGAGCTGGTCAGGCCAGGCTTCAGTGTCTGTACAGGTGTCTAAGTGTCTCCAAGAGCCCATGGAAAGTGAAGCTATGGAGATACATTTGTTTCCTTTCCAATAGAACTAGGCTAGTGTACTTATAAACTGGATTATTCTAGAGGGGATCGCCTAGTAAAATGATTTTTTCCAAGTTCTTGAAAACACTTGAGAAAAGTCCTGAGAGCTTTTTCTGCACATTTAAATCAAAATGATGGTGAGTGAGGGAAATACAAGATTAGGAAGCCTAGCCTGAATACTCATTTAGGAAATGGAAACTGTAATTTAAATAATTTGTGATAAGAGGTTTGAATGTTCTGAACAGAAAATTGAGAGGGAAAATAGCCCAGTGACTCATCCCCAAGGCAGAAATCAACAGCGAGCTCTCCAGGCCTGTAGGAGGACTTGTGGTGGGCCAGCCATGGGTAGCGTTCTTCTCTGTGCTCTCTTCCCAGCCTGCCCATGCAGTGCTCCCAGAAACTCATGCACTGCGTAGATTCAGAAACGGCTTCCATGCGAGGATGGCTAGGTGACTGTCATGCTAATTGGCCGGAAAGTGAATATCAATTATTTGAGGATTTCATCCTATGCAAATTGTGCTAACATGATAAACCTTTTCTGCCTGGCAATGCTTTGTTTAGCTCCATCCTTGTAGAGTAGGCCCAGTATTCACTGAACAATCACATAATTGAAAATCTTTTATGCAAGGATTCTCTTGTAGTCAAACATCTTTTCCACAAAAAAGCGTTTATTTAGGACCCTGCCGTTGGTGTATGAGGTGACGGGCAGAGGAGCTGGGTTCAGTGATCTAATAAGAAAGAGCCAGGCCCAGCTAGGCTGTCTGCTCTCAGAGGAGGTGCAGAATCTCTTCCTCCTACCCTTCCAGCTCCTCTCCCTCCTCCTCCTCATTTTCCTCCTTTTTTTTTTTTTTTTTTTTTTTTCTCCCCTTTTTTTTTTTTTTTTTTTTTTTTTTTTTTTTTTTTTTTTTTTTTTTTCCCCTTTTTTTTTTTTTTTTTTTTTTGTTTGTTTTTTTGTAACACAGAGGACAGAACCCAGGATCTTCCACTGAGGTATACTCCTAGCCCTTTTCATTTTTTATTTTGAGACGGAAGCTTGCTAACTTGCCCAGGAGAGACACGGACCTGTCATTCTCCTGCCTCAGCCTCCTAAGTAGCTAGGGTTACAGAAGGCATCTTCATACACAGCCTCCTCATTCTTTACTGTTCCTAGGGCAGGGCTGCACAAGTGCTGGGCCCTTTCTGGGTTTGTAGCAGACCATATTTCCTTTTTAATGTTCAGCACTCATCACTCTATGAAAACAAATGCTGAAGACAGCCACCATCTGTCCAAGTAAAGAGGGTGCCCCACACTAGGACTGTCATGGAGAACTGCCCCTTGTTTAATCTAAAAGGGTAATTGTAAAACCTTCCCAGATATTCAGATTACTTAAGCGAGTCTTGTTTATGATCTTTGGTGTTTCTGAAGATAGTGTCGTTTTCTATTAGAAATGCAGTTCTGGATGACCATGCATTTCTCAAAATATATAAAACCTTAAAATTATTTGCAAGAAGGGAATTAGGAGAAACGATGGAACAATTCTTTTAAGTTGCCTTTAAAGTGAAATTTCAGGGCTGGCCAAATAGCTCAGCAGATTGAAGCGCCTGCATGCAGGCTCAGGGGCTGGAGGTTCAATCTGTGGGCCTGCCCTGCTGGCCCTGCCCCTGGGGCATGCTGAGACTGGGCATGGTGGTACGCACCTGTAATTCCAGCTGTTGGGAGGCTGTAAACAGGTGGATCACTAACGGTCCGATCTAGAAGTGAGACCCTGAACACCCTGGTGACCCTTCCCTAAATGAATGAATGAATAAATAAAGTGAAAGTTTACTCCCCGTGAACTGTGGAGGTGGGGGAAATGCACAAATCTTGTTAAAGGTCTGCGGATTCTTGGGTCAGCGTCCTGCTTTTTCTTCTACCTCACCACTTTCCCTGTCTTTCTGCTGTTTCTCACTAGGGTATGGGAATATTGCACCAAGCACCGAAGGAGGCAAAATCTTTTGTATTTTGTATGCCATCTTTGGGATTCCACTCTTTGGTTTCTTATTGGCTGGCATTGGAGACCAACTTGGAACCATCTTTGGGAAAAGCATCGCAAGAGTGGAGAAGGTCTTTCGAGTGAGTACTGCATCTGCTGAAACCTAACTCCTGCAGTCCAGTTGGCTTTAGCCTAATCGAAGCCTGCAGGCATTATCAGGAGTGCCATTGGCTTTTAATAAACAGTTAACATTTTGGCTGTGTTTTCTATATTCAGACTCATCTGGGCACAATACCTACATATCATTTGCTTGAGTAGCTTCTACTTTAGAGCAGTATTTCTAGAATCATGATACAAGAGGATTAGGTATGAATTTTCCAACCTAGATTTCCTGATGTAGTAAGGTACACTCAATGTCTCGGTCTGCTTATGCTGCTATAACAAAATGCAAGAGGCAAGGTAGTTCGTGAGAAATGGAAACTTGCCTCTCACCACTTGGAGGCTGAGAGCTGAAGATCAAGGTGTTGGTAGGTTCGGTCGTTCAGTTGTCAGCTGTGGGTCCTGACTTCAGCTAGGATGCCACCTTGCTGCTGTGTCTTGCAGAGGGAAGGAATGCCCAGTTCTTACATAGGAGAAGGATTGGGGAAAAAAAGGACCCAACACTGCATGAAACCTCTTTGATAGGGGCCTTAATCCCACTCCTGTGAGAGGATCCCTCATGATCTAATCACCTTTAAAATCCCCTCTGTTTTAATGCTATCACATTGGCCATGAAGTTTTATGAAGTGAATTTTGGAGGGGGCACAAACCGCAGCACACAGTTTCTTTCTGAAGGTGGAAGCTGGCTTCCTTAGTGTCTTTCTTTAGAAGTGGAAGCAGAGAGATGGAAGTCCACCATTTTGTCAGTGGAACTCCTGGGCTCCATTTTATTTCCACGCTTGGTGCCTCCTGGCGGGTGCGGGCTTCCCCAGGGCGCTGCCATTTCCCAGCTGATGTCTGTGCTTTGAACCCTGCTCCTCCTGGTCCCCGACTGCTGAGTGCTCCTTTGGCAGCTCACTGGTGCGTGGCTTCCCACTAAGCCGGTGACGACTGCTGCTGCCTGAGTTTTTTCCTCTTGGAAATAAGTTACTTTTAAGCAAGGGACACAAATCTCAACCCCAAGACATTTCTTTACTCGAGCTGCTGAACCTAGCCTCAGCGACGGTCGCGGGGGATGCACCTTCCGCCACTCTCTTTACCAGAGAATGCTTGCTTATGCTTAATTTTTTAAAACGACATTTCGAGATCTGTTTTGGAATCTAGCAATGATGGGCAAAGACAGATGAGGGAGAAGCTCTCAAACTCGCCCATCTCCCATACCCCTCGGAGACAAGAACTCCCGAACTGTGAGTTTTACGCTGAAGCTGAAATCCTGGCTCACACCTTTCATTAGACAAGTGTGAGGGAACTATCCACAGGTAGGCAATTTCAGAATTTTAAAAATATTTTTAATTTTTACTTTCTATGCGTTTAGTACAAGGTCTGCAGGGCCTCACTATGTAGATCAGACTCGTAGCGACTCTATTTTCAGTCTCCGAAACGCTGGGATTACAGGCGCATGCCACCATGCCCAGTCTCAATTGCTGTCTCAGCGCACCCCAGGGGGTGGGGCCAGCACAGCACTCAGGGCATCGAATCCCGGCTCCTGCGCTCTACCTCAGCAGGCACTTTAGTCCACTGAGCTATTTGGCCGGCCCTATTCAGATTTTTTCCGTTTAAATTTTGTTTTTGTTTGTTTTAGGCTGTTTGAAATAAACACATGAGCTGGTTCTAGTCATTTATAAACTCAGCAGTCCTGAGTAACCTGCTTCGGTTTGCTCATTAGCAACAAGGGATAGAATGTGACTCTATTCGCTCAGGTTTTATGATGAGTAAATGAAATATTCGTGGGAGAGAGCTTGGCACAAGGCCAGATACAGAGCCTAGTGCTGTGAGTGTTCCAGAGAAAAGCACGCTGGTGGGACAGTCACTTCTGAGGCTCTCCCTACGTAGCTCCTCCTGTGTGAACTTTCCTGGAAGGTCCTACAACCTTTGCCTCTCTTGGGTGGCTGGCCGGCTGGCCGTATTAGCACATACACCTGGGCTGCTTTGTGGTCACCATGGAAACCGTGCCATTCGGCTCCCTTGCTTCTCAGATGTCTGGATTCCCCTACCCTAGGTGTGCGTCTGCCTCCAAGGGCTGCTCTGAACCTCTCCAGCGGATCTTTCAGCCATTGCTCCCAGCCCTTTGTGTTAACACAACAACGAATCTGGCGGACTCAACATTTAGAATAGGATTTGCATGGAAGAATGAATGACCAATGGGCATTTTTATGTTCATATAACTAGCTTCTCTAGAGCAATTTCCTTAGTTATAGAAGAAAAGGTTAGATCAAATGCTTTTAAAATCTCCTTTTGTTAAAAGAATTTTTGTGACTGTATTCTAGAGCACGGAAGAGGTTGCAATCATTTTACTGCATCTGCTACCAAGTTGGGAGAATTAGTCTCCCCTACCCTAATCAATTGCAGACTACAAGTTGAATGTGCTATTCACCTTTCCCTTAAAGCCATACCTCAATGGATCATTTAATAGTATCTGGGGTTGAGGCTTATGCACATGACTTTTTTTTTTTTTCTTTGTGCTAATGGCCTACTCTGGTCCTTGCAATACCATCAAAGTCTGAGAGCTTTCCAGGAAGGCGAGACAGACATGTATTATTGTATTGGCAGCACAATGGGTGCATTTGCACAGTGTTGGAGGGACTCTCAGAAGTCTGGAGAATTCTGAGGAATAAGCATTCTTTCCCACTTTGCAAACAGTGTATACAGCAAGCAAAACTCTTGTTTGCTGTGTGCAAAATTTTGGTAGAAAACCTCAATGATTTTGGTCATTTACTTAAATTCCACTTCAAAGCTAGGTATTATTAGGTGATTATTTGAGAAGTGCAAATTATATAAAGCAACAAAGCTTGGGTTATACATTTTTTATTTCAGTTCTCATGGGGAAGGATTTTTTTTTTCTTAATTGCACAATGAGTAAGTAAATCTTTCTGTTTTATGTTAGATTTTCTCTTAGCTTTTGGGAAGAAAATGTTTTGTGTGTATTTAGAATAAAAATAAAATGTAGACTTAGTCTATGTATTCTGAAGTGACTATGGTTTGGGTTTTATTTTATTTTTTAAAGAGAATAAAAATAGTGAAGAAAAATTACAAACATATCTTAGATCTGAGCCCCATTTTGAAGGATCACTGAGGTGTAGTATAATACTTCAGAATGCCTGATTGTTAGGATTTTAATGGAGTGGATAAATAAAGCTCTTCTCTGAATTTCAGAATTAATTGAGAACCAGTAGAGTCACGTTGCTGGCTTTATTGCTAAGCTGACCACTGAGTGTGACTTTATTTGTGTTACCAAAGGCCTTTCTTATTTTCTAACACTGTGCAACAAATGACCACAAACATAGAAGCTTAACACAACTTCCCGATGTCACAGCTCTTGGGTGAGAAATATGATGTGTGGAGACAGGGTACTTCAGGACACCACAAGGCCAAAATCAAGCTGTGGGTCAGACTACATCCCAGTTTGAGGAAGCTTCTGGACTCTTTCATGTTTTGGAAAAAAAAAAAATCCTGCAGTTCTAGGAACGAGCCTCCTGTTTTCTCTCTGGTTTTCAGAGAGCAGCAGCTTTCTTTGCTTTACACATGTTCTGTACCAGATGCCCCCTTCGCACGCACCCTGGCCTTCAAAGATGGCAACAGTGCTCTATTTCTTGCTCATGCTTTGCATCTGTCTGGCCCAGCTGGCGAAAGCGCTCTGCTTTTAAGAACTCATGTGACTACAACAGCACAATGTCCCTGTAAAGTACACCACACATAGCATGGGAATAGCTCATCCTGTCACCAGTCGTAGGGATTGTAGAGGTTTGTCCTATGGAGCATGGTAGACTTTTTGCTTCTCACACACTCTGGGTCATTGGGTCACAGGCAGACGGGCCTCCTCCATAAGGACAGTCTGCCCCACTAGCCTTGGTGCTGTTAGGTTTGTCAACACAGTGCAGAGGCAGAGGAAGAAAAGAGAGCCCTTTATTGTCACAGACAGGGCCACAGGAAAATGGCAGGGATCCTCTGACCTGAGTCAAGGGGAGATAGGGTTATATGGGTTTTCCCAGGGGTGGATTCTGAAAGTTGGGCTTAGTACCATGTAAGTAGATTGTACCGGTGGGAAGGAGGAGATGAAGTTGTATTCAGGGCTGAGGGGAGAAGCTGGGGGGCGGTGAGTGGCCATTTCGAAGGCAAGCTGTTGTTTTTGGTATTCAGACATGTTGAGTCAGGGCAATAATGATTTAGCAGTTTATACTTGGGCTGGAAGTGCATCCCTGTGGGAAGATGGTCCCAAGCAGTGGAAGAAGGAGACCAAGGGACTTTGAGGGACTTTGGTTCTAAGCCTACCCGGTAAGTCACGAGTCTGGATGAAAAGTGAGGATGCTGTCTTGGAGTGTTACTCAAGACAACATCTCTGCATATGGCATGAAAAGCCAAGAAAATGGACACAAACCCCAACTCTGATTAACAGTGAGTCAAGCATTTGGCCCTTTATCTATCTTCCATGGCAAGAAACTGAATTCAGACTTCGTGCTATAGTTCCACATTCTTATTATTATTTTTTTAATACATGTGGGATTGAACTCAGGACCTTGCACTTGCCAGGCAAGCACTTATTCCATTGAGCTATCTCCCCGGCCCTTCCACAGAGTACTGCAGACTTGTTTGTTTCCTCTGTGCCTCATTCTCCTTGGAAAGTTGTTTGTTCATCCTTGGTCACCTCATGGTTGCAAGATGGCTGTCATAGGACTAAATGTGGTTTTATCGAGCCACATTCAAGCCAAGATAAAAGAAACATTTTTAAAAACAGTTTTAGATGCACAGAAAAATTCTGAGGCAGGTAGATAGATTTCTCATACACACCCTGCCCCATGTTATCAAGATCACCCACCCCAGTGGTACAGTTTCAGAAACGTATTGATCTACACTGCTGCGTCATGTCACTGGGGCTCTTGGCATTGTGCATTCGATGTGCCTGTAGATCCTGTGAACCTTGACTCACCCCAGAAACAAAATATAGGGTTTTGATTGTACAAATCAGTGATAGTTATTTTCAGAAAATCAGCTTAGCTCCCATATGTACAGATAAGATAAAGACATTATGCTGAGAAGTGCTACTTCTTCTTCTTCTTCTTTTTTTTTTTTAAATGTATTTAGTACAGGTTCTATAGAGTCTCACTACACAGATTGGACTCGTAGTGATCCTGCTCTCTTCTGCCTCACAAGAGCTGGAACTATAGGCACAGGCTGCTATGCCCAGTGCAGGCTCAGTGCGCCCTGGGTGCAGGGCTGACATGGCACACGGGGGATGGAAGAGAAGCTCAATTTCTAAGCTTCACCCTGCCATACGTTTTGCTCTTTTCTTCTTTGCGGTACTGGGGATCAAACGCTGAACCTTGTACTTGGCAGGCAGGCACTTATGCTGCTGAGCTATATCCCTGGCCCCCTTCTTGTGTGTCTGGACAGCTTGACTTTTTCCTACTTGCAGGATCTTTGCCCTTGAGTCAGCCCAAACTCTCCATTTTTCACTGGGACATAGGACAAGAATCTGAGAAATGGCAGTTAGACCAAGGGAGACCCCTAGGGCCCTAGGCCCCCAGGCAACCCCCCCTCATGACATAACAGTATGATTTTTTTTGGTCCGTTTTATTTCTGTACTTGACCCAAGTCTTCAAGTTGCTTGGACAAAAGGAATTTGGTGACTTGACTTTACCTGTTCCTGTTCTCTTTCTTTCAGTTAGCCTGGCCCTAAAAGAGTGGTACAGAAATAACTTTTCCTAAAGCATCTCCCAACAGGAGAAACTGTTCAGAACATTTCATGGGTGGTCATCCTCTGCTAGGTCTTGTGCATCAAGGAGATGATCATGTCCTAGAATCCCAGTAGTCTGATGAATTTAAATAATTATGTCTTATATCTTTGTGTTGTGGGGCTACTGAAAGTCCAGTGATACTTTAGTCTACCATTTGATAAACTGTATCTAAAATGTATGGGGATTTTTTTGAGTTACGAATTTAATGCAAGATTCCTATTAGCGCTCACATTCATTAGGGCCATAAAATAAGCTTAACAGATAGATGATTTCTCATATTTACCCTTTATAACAAATTTTTAAGGCTCATTGGATTTCTCTGGAAGGCAGTGATTTAATAGAATAATAATCCTTTCCTCTTTTATAGAGCTCTGCTTTTAAAAAATTATATTTATCAATGTAAAAATGTACTTTTTATTGTTTTGCATTTAGCTTTATGCTACTTTTGTGACCAAGAAACCCATAACCTACTGGAGTAGCTTTTCACAAATTATTTTCCTAAAAATTGAGAGGTACACCTTGTTGAAATGAAGCTGCTTACCCTAGAGCTGGACAGGGGATCATTGCGTTTACACTAGGGTTATGGTTTATGTCTAGTTGTCCCCCCCAAGCCTTATGCCATCATGGGGCGGGGACTTCTATAGATTGAGACTTGACTCATGAGTCACTGGGATTATATGTTTTAGTACTGCTGAGATTATGGGTCTGAAGACTGCTAAGTACTTCTGGGATTATGGGTGTAGCCTAAGGCAGATAGGCTATGGCAGAGAGACTGAATGTAATATAAGAAGAAACAGAGACAGACTCAAGCTGTTGCTCTCTGCTCCCCTGGTTGGTTGGTTGCCTCTGTCACAATTGTTGCTGTTCTGCTGCCATGAGCTAGATGTTCTCCACCCTGTTCCACTCAGCCGTGGGGCCAGCTGAATATAGACTGAAACCTCCAGTAACCGTGAGCTAAATAAACCTTTCCTTCCTTCATTTTGAGTGTCAGGTATTTGTCCCAGCAATGGAGTAAAAAATAACTAAGGCACCAAGGGTGCTTTCTAAATGGTTGGAGTCACTGATAACTATCTAGTAGCTTTAGGACTTTGGGCCTTAGGGAAGAGAAGATAGTGAGTGTGCATATCTTTATCAAAAGGTGTCCCAGTACCCTAAAGCACCATCCCAAAGGGGTAACTCTTTTGGACAGTGACAGCATGACAGCCATGTGCAACATGTGATCAGCTTTGCCACTGCTGAGGCATAATGGCCCACACCCAGAATTTAAAGGAGAAGAGGTTTAATCCGGCTCATGTCCTCAGAGCGTGGAGTCCATGGTTGGTTGGTCCCAACACAGAATCTTGGCAGAAAGGTGTAGTGAGGCAAAGTGGCTTAGTTTCATGACAGCTTGGAAGGAGAGCAGGAAAGAGTCTCGAGAAAGAGGGGAAGGCATCAGACCTGGATCCCAGAGTTGTGTCTCCAAGATCCACCCAGACCCACCCACAAGTGTAATCTATAGTCCCCCAGGTGGAGACCAAAGCGACTGAGGTTGACACCACTCCCTTTCCTGCTACATGCAGTCACCCTGAGCAGTTCTGGGGAAGGGCTGCCAAGGGACAGCTTCCCTGACTTGGGGCTAGCCTAGGAAGTGTGGGTCTAGCCCAGGAGGTGTGCGTTGCTGTTACAGAAAGTGTTTTGTATTTCTGGGACTCGGGTGGGTGTTCATGGTCTTTCATCATCTGAGAAGAGCTACATTTGTGTAACAGTATTTCTGACTTACTTGTTTTAGGCTGTGTCTTGGAGACTTACTTCTGAGTTTAGGCCTATGATTCTTACCCTGTGGGTGGTGGGTAGATCAGAGATTCCTTCTGCACTTCAGGCATTGCTGGTGGACTGAACAATGTACCTCCTTCACAGGGCAACCACCCCTTTTCAAAGATATATAGAAAGTTTGCATGTGTTAATTCATTTCAGTTAATTTTAACAGGTGATTCCTGAATTCATAGTATCAGTTGGCACCAAAATTCATTTTGTTATATAGGTGTCAAGGAGTTATTAAAGGGATTATCTTAAAAACAAATTCCTATGCCCTGAAAAGTTGAGTACAGTAGTTTTTCCCATTTGCGTCCTATTTTCTTGTCATTCTAAGTTTTCTCTTTTCTAAGAAATTAATATTTTTGCTCCGGCTATAGTTACTGTTGCAAATAAGTTCTCTCTTTCTCCAGGAGGTAGTAACTAACTTCAAGTTTTTTATTCTTTATTTTCTTATTTTGTTCTGGTAAAGTGCACACAGAGTACAGGACACTATCCTAACTGTTCTTAAGTGTGCAGGTCAGCGGCCTCAAGCGCCTTCACCGTGTTTGTGCCCTTCCTCACTGTCCCTCTCCAGAACTTTCTCATGCTTCCTAGGGGAAACCATGTATCCATTAAACAACAACTCCCCAGTCTCCAGCTTTGCTGGAGACCCTGGTAACCCACCTGCTACTTCTGTCTCTGTGTATTTCACGGCTTACTCTAGGTGCCTTGGAAGAGGAGGCATTTGTAGTTTTGGCCTGGTATATTGTACTTAGCATGACATCTTTAGAATGTGGCATGTGGAAAATTTCTTCCCTTTGTAAGGCTGAGTAGTATATCACTGTATGCATATACTGCATTTTGTTTATCCACTTATCTATCCATGGACTTTTAGGTTGTCCCTGTCTTTCAGCTATTGTGATAATACTGCCATGAACACAGGCATATAAATATCCACTAGAGTCTTTGTTTCTCATTAGTTTGGATATATACTCAGGAGTGGAATTGCTGTACCATATGGTAATTATAGATTTGCTTATCTTTGAGGAACTGCCATGCTGGGTTCTGTAGTGGCTGTACCAGTTTGCATTTCCACAAGCAATGCAGTTCCTATTTCTTTGTTTTATAGCAGACACTCACTAAGTTTTCTTTTTCTTCCTTTTGCCTTCTCTAAGCCACAAGGAGGGTGCTTGATAAATTGTGATCTGAGTGACCCTCAGCCCCTTTAGCTTCGGCTGCTGTTTTGTCACAGTGGGGGAAAAGTGGGGAGCATGCCCCTTGCCCTGCCTCCCTCCTGTACCTGCTCTCACCTCTGGCTGGGTCGCTGTGTCTTTCTCATCCCTGCTTCCCTGGCAGAAGGAAGGATGGCTCCATGCCAGGCAGACTTGGATCTCTGCATATTGATGACATTCAGTTTCCACCAGGCCTCTTTTTTGGACTTTAAAATCCTTTTATGTCATTTTATAGTGACTTACTCCTAAGCTCCCCACCGAGGCTGCTCGTCATACCTCTACCCAGGTCATTTTCATAAGCAATTATCGCATAATGCCCACTGTGTTCTTTACAGTATGAGGACCCTTAGCAGTAAGCAAGTGGCACTCTTCTTTCAAGAAAAAAAACAGACACATGTGAAGCCAGTGTCTGTAATGTCATGCAGTATGATCCCAGAGCCAGTACGGAAGTCCGTAATCACACCACCTCAGAACATTCCCTTACTGACCGGTCAACATAGATGAGCAGTGTGTGTTGCAGAGTCCACCCTCAGTGCCATCTCTTTAGTGAAGAGAGCCCAGGGGAAGATGTTGTGAAGCTTAGCTTATAAATTGGACATTAAACCCTTTGTTCTCTTGTTCACATATTGTAACCCTCAGGGGGACCTTGAGGGCTACTGTGCCTGTCTTGCAATACCTGCCAGTGTCCAGCGCTTGGACATCTCAGTAAGTGCTGATTGATTGTGAACTCTCTGGGAGGAGAGAAGCAGGAGCCAGCTCCTGTTCTCACA
>PVJA010007956.1:51477-66613 GCA_004027025.1 Myocastor coypus | reverse complement strand
TTTTTTTTTTTTTTTTTTTTTTGTCTTTTTGAGTCAGGGTCTCAGTATGCAGTTCAGGCTGGCCTTGAGCTCACTTTTGTAGCCCAGACTGGTCTTGAACTCTCACCGATCCTCCTGCCTCAGCCTCCCAAGTGCTGGGATTACAGGTGTGCGCCACCACGCCCGGCTCTATTGCTTTTTTTATTGAAATCTTTTTACTTTTCATATTTTTGGTTTTTTAATTTTTGTTAATTGGTAATATAAATTATGTTCCAGAAAACATTTTAAAGAATAAATTCTTGAGTATGTAGCCTTTCAATAAGATATTCCATTTTTAGCACGAATTCTTAAGGGTTGAATTGTTGAGGGAATGACTACATTCTTAACTCAATAGCTTAAAATTTTTCCTTTTATTTCAAAAATTGAAATTTAAGCAGTGTGATTGAGCAAACAGTGGATACTTTTGAAATAAATTGTTTTTAATTATATTTTAGTTATGCAGTATAAAGTTCCAAAAATGAGATTGTTGAGGAAACGTGTACATGTTTTTTTACAATATCTTCCAATATGATGCTAAGCATATCTAATATTTGGAGCAAGTTTTCTCTTACTTTTGTATTATTTATTTTACAGATGAAGGAATATTTGCCTGTGGCATTTATGGGCGCACATTCCCTCATAGCCAGAGCAGATCTAGGTTTTATATGTGAATGTATATAATATACATTACATATATGGAAAAATATCTCTGTATTAGCTATTGATAAATGTTCACCAAAACCTGTTTCTTTTCCTGGCCATACATCTACATTGTTTCTTAGCATTCATGTATATTACTTGCAGCCTTGTGACAAAGTTGTGTGTAGCAGAATGGCAGTAGAAGAAGTAGGAATAGACACTTCCAGCTCACTCCGTAGAAGCTTCTCATAAGTGTCAGAGAATCTGACCGTCCATTTGCTACTGATGGATGCTCTCAGGGTGAATGTAGAAGCCCTATTTTGAGAGACGTGGGGTAATCAAGTTAAATTAAATTAAATTAAGTTAAATTAAATTAAATCAAATAAATACTTTCAGGAAGAAGTCTCCATGCAAAGGAAATCTATGTTAGGAGAATATTTTTTAAGAAAAAAAATGCATTATGTTTAAGCCACATAAGTTTAGGAATCAATCTGTTGCACAGATAAAAGCATTTTGAAGACAGGTACTTTGTTTGCAGTACCTTATATAGTATGTAATATAATGTCTCAAGGAAGGAATACATTTTAATGATTTAATAGTGATTTTAGAAATCAAATGAAACAAGACTTCATTTTTTGTTTGTTTGTTTGTTTGTTTTTTACATAAACCAGCAGAAATGCAAGGCAAGTTGTCCAAACCATCCTGTTTACATGCATAGATAAATCTATTTTCCCCGCTCTCCTATCTTTCTCCTCAACTCTTTCCCGTTGAATAGCTTCATTCCCTTTTCCCAGTACCTATTGTACCCTTCAGATTTCACTTTTTCCTTCAGGTTCTCACAATAAGGAAAAAATACGATGTTTGCACATGGCGAGTCTGATTTATTTCACTTAAGAGTATGCTCTCCAGTTCTATCCATTTACCAATAGAAGACTCAAATTTATCCCATTATAGCTGAATAATATTCCCTTGTGGGAAAAATACCACATCCTCTTTATCCATTCTTCAGTTTATGGGCATCTGAGTTGTACAAATTGTACTGCTATAAACACGTCTGGGTTGTACAAATTGTACTACCATAAACAGGAGTGCACATACATCGCTCTGGTATGAGATTTTCAGTGCTTCTGAAAAATATCCAGGAGGGCAATAGTTAGATTAAATGATATCTCCAATCCTAGCTTTTGAAAAAAGCTTCATACCGATTTCCATAGCGGTTGTACCAATCTGCACTCCCATCAACAGTGGAGAAGGGTTCCCTTTCCTCCACAGCCCCAGACCCAAGCATTTGTTATTTCCTACTTCTTAATGTTAGCCTTAATTTCTTAATTTCTTAATTCTCTCCTTGTTTTTGTATTCTCTTTTATCACTTATTGTGTAGTAAAGTGAAATTACATATTACTCTAAAGATTTGTTTAAAGAAAAAGTTGTGCCTATACATTCTTTCTTTCCTTTCTTCTTCATTTAATAATGTCACATAAAATTCATGAAATATATATAAACTAAGTTGAAGACCTAGTAAGTCTGAGGCCTGTTTGACTAAGATAATGAAATAGAATGACAGCTGTGTGAGGAAATTCTTTATATGAGGGTAAACAAAAAACAGGAAATATAATGGCAATACTATTAGACAAATTCTCAGTAGTATAGAAATTTTACTTCTTGTATTTTAGGGAAGGGTCTACAAGGTGTTCAGGGTCTCACTACTAGATCAGACTCATAGCGATCTGCTTGATTATAGCCTCCCAGGAGCTGGGATGACAGTCATGTGGCACCACGCCCAGTTTCAATACTTGTCTCAGCGTGCCCCAGGAGCAGGGCTAGCACGGAAGGCCTCGGGATCGAATTCCCAGCCCCTGTGCCTGCTTGTAGATGCTTTAATCCATTGAACTATTTGGCTGGCCCAGTATTAGAGAAATTTTACAGATTCAAAAAAGGAGAAAACAAAATGTATATAAAGTTCTGACTGAATTGGAATTAATAGTGTGAAATATATATATATATATATATATATATATATATATATATATATATATTTCAACCATATACTTATATAGTGAATGTGACTATACATCTCAAATTTCACATTTATGGCACAGATATGTGCACGCATGTGTTTCATTCATACATACATAAATTTATGTTTGTTTGCGTATGCATGTGTAATTATGTGTTCAGTTACATAAACATGGCACACATTCACATATGCCTACCTGTGCCTTTCCTCTATTTATAAAATGTTGACATGACAGGAATTGAAATAAGTAATATACATGCATCAATTCCTCACAGTGAATATGTTCATTATGAACTGCAAACATATACTAAGAAAAGTGAAAAACAAAAAGAAAAGTACATGGGCTTATAATCGTTAGTCTACTCAGAATAGGAGCAAATTACTTACAATTTGATATTTAGAATACAAATTTTAGCAATTATTTTTGTTTTCTAGTTCCAGAAAACGACATGCCTGAGAAATTATCTATGAAGTATATAAATATTGAATTTTTTTTCTAGTTGCTTTCCTCTATTTTTTCTCATTTATGTGTCTGGTATAGGGTCTCACTATGCAGCCAGTACTCATAGAAAGCCTCCTGTTTTCAGCTTCCTCAGTGCTAGGATTACAGGCATGTCCCACCATGCTAGAACTCTGTCACCAGCTTAGTTCACCCCAACGCCGGGGCTAGCATGGCATATGGTACGAGACTCAAACCCTGGACCCAGAACTTGCCATAGTGGGCTCTTAGTCCGCTAAGCTATTACTGACCCTTTGCTTTAGTTTTTGATGGTTGTTATGATTAAACAATCACACGCTTTCAAATTACTGGATTGTACAATTTAAGTGAGTGAAATTTTGATGTGGGGATTATATCTCAATAATTATTTTACATAAAATAAATTTAAACAATAATACTTTCATTGTCAAATCTAGGAATACCTCTTGGCGACCTTGAGATAAAACAGGATCACCTTTTTATTTTTTAGATTTATTTCTTTGGTACAAGATCTTTCTACACAGCTTGGACTTGTAGTAATCATCCTTGCTCAGCCTTCCCAGTGCTAGGATTATGGGTGTGAGTCACCACATCCAATTTTGTTGGCATGAACAAAATGGGGCCTGCATGGACTGTGGTACCAAGGATGGAATCCGGGTCCTTGCACTTGCCGGGCAGGCCCTTAGACTGCTGAACTGTCTCCCCAGTGTAGGAAGATTGCTTTTTAAAAGCACAAAATTTATTTCTGATAATGAAAAAAAAATTTTTTTTTTTTTTGTCTTTTTGAGACAGGGTCTCACTATGCAGTTCAGGCTGGCTTTGAGCTCACTTTTGTAGCCCAGGCTGGTCTCGAACTTGCACTGATCCTCCTGCCTCAGCCTCCCGAGTGCTGGGATTATAGGCGTGTGCCACCATGCCCAGCTAATTTCTTAAAATTTTATTAAAATCACTTTAAATTGTGGCTGGGGTGAAATTGTGGCCGGGCAGAAATGCCTGCCTGGCAAGTGCAAGAATCTGAGTTCAATCCTTGGTTCTCCCCCACCCCCCCAAAAAAAATTCTTTACACTTAGCAAAGTATACGATTAAAGAAATGCAGCAAAAAATAAGTAAAAGGAAATGTTAAATAATGATACATGCTTCAAATGACACATCCTTAGCATATAATCACCTACAAACCAATAGAAACATAAGTAATTCAATAAAAATGGAAACTACTTCAATAAATGCTTTATTCTATAAAATAATAACCAAGTGATGAATAAACACATAAATTTCCTTAATTCAATGAGCTTTCAGAGAAGTGGCAATAAAACCAAAGCACAATACCACTTTCAGGTAATAAAAATGGAGAAGATAGTAAGTTAAGCAACCATAACTTGTCTATGCTGCTAGTGAGAATGAGTTTATATAAATACTTTGGAAAAATGTTGGTGATGTATGTGACATATGAACATACGCACACCATATGTCCGAGCAATCCATTACTAGGTACATGCCCAATAGAAATGTCTGTGCATATTCACCAAATGCCACATATTAAAATATTTATAGAAACATGAGTTTTAGTAACTTCAAACATGAACTAACCATGTGCTGTTTTTATAGTAATACATAAATTCTGGTTAAGTTGAAGAGTATACAGCTATTTTCAGAAATGTTACATAACATCATACTATAATAGGGATTAGTCTTTGTTTTTATGCTGCTAGGCTTTGAACTTGAGGTCTCAAACTTATTCGATCAACATGCAACAACTGATGTACATCACTAGATGCTGGGAAGGGTTTTGTAAAAACAAATTGAATGAAATAATTTCTCAAAACATTCACCAAAGTATTAAATTGAGCATAGTATAGTCATGCACAGCCATGTAGTTATAAAGCAGTACTCAGTGGTTTGTAGGCGTAGAGTCATCATAGGTGGCTAGTTTACTAATAAGTAGATAAGAAAATGTGGAATATCTACACGATGGAGTATTACATAGCCATAAGAAGAACAAAATCATATTATTTGTAGAAAAATAAATGCAAATAATGATTTTCTTCAGTGCTCAGAGGATTTCATGTTTGAAAAACACACTGAGGGAGCTTACTTGGGGTTCTAAGCACCTGCCGGGCAAATGCACACACCTGAGTTCCATCCCTGGTACTATATGTTTTGCCAGCCCTCTGCCTGTGCCAGCCACAAACTGGGCGTGGTGATGCATGCCTGTAATCCCAGCATTGGTGAGGCTGAGACAGAAAGATCACTATAAGTCCAAGCTGCATAGAGACACCCTGTGCCAAATAAATAAATAAATATTATAAAAGAAAAACATATAGTGGACTATACATTTAGGCATGTCCAGTTACATAGCTGGAGAAACAATTTTTTAAGGATTGTCAGTGGGTGAAAATTTTTAATTTAATTTATGGAGAAAAGGGAAAGCAAAACTTCATAATAAAATAATAGAATAACAATTATTAATACATTGCACATTATCCTTAATATAAGATATAGGTATAAAAATTTCTCCAATCAATATTAACACAAACTTTCCTTTTTAATGAACTAAAGAGATGCATAATATAATAATATAACTGACTTGCACGTGTTTTATCAATTTTACTGTTAAAAATGTAATCTAAATAAGCATAAAATGCATGATTTCTATTACTTTGAAAGAGAAAATGAAATATAATGTTTAAATCACATATTTGATAGTCCTATTTAAACAACATAGTATACAAGTATCTTGAATAAGAATTTAAAGACTCTGTTATATGTTTATTGAGAGACTAATTTCTGTGGTTATTACATGGTTAACATATGAAATGATTTTCACACAATAATTTGCCCAACATTGTAAATTTAGTGTTTTATTGTTTTGTAAAATACTGTATGTCTTTGCAGCTATATTTAAGTTTTAAATCTGGGTGTTCTTTTTTTTTTTTTAATGAGCAGAACATATTTATTCAGGGAATGAAAGTTCCTGTCCAAGAGAGGAACAGGACAGGGTCCCGAGTGGGTGTCCCAAATCTGGGTATTCTGATAACATGAAAACCAATGAATTCTGATGTGGGAAGAATATACTAGAAATTTTAGAAACATTTAAAATTGCATTACAATATATAGAAATTATGACACAAATCATTTACAAATAGATTCATACCTAGGCAATGATGGCATATGCGTGTAATCCAAGTACATGGGTGAGTGAGGCAGGAGGATTGCTTGGAGTTTAAGACCAGGCTGACTGTGGTACAAATTGAGTTCAAGACCAGCCTGAACTACATAGCAAACCATTGTCTCAAAAAGACAGACACAAAAATTTAGAACAACAATAAAACATGTAATTTTATTAAACATGCATAATTCTACCTGTAGCTATAAATCTATTAACAAATACTCCCAAGAGATAGTAGAATGGTCATTGGTAGGATTGGATCAACTTCTAAACTGTTAATAAAGTTAAAACAAGTTATCACTGTAATTAAATAGTATGCAAATATCCAATTCATATAAAAGAATTATACTCTAACATCCTAAAATAAGACTCAGTATGGTGGAGAGGAAAATAAAAAAGTAAATGTTCATAGATATATTTGTAAACATTTTATACATGAAATAAAAATGACACCACTTAAGTATGTTGTTGCTTTAAACAAATGTATATATTTTCAGATTTTTTTAAAAATTAAAACCTTGACATAGATATGGAAAGGTATAAATTACCTATGTAGATGCTTATTTCTTACAAGAAAGTATACTCATTTGTGGAATATTGAAGCTTATCTTATCATTCAGGAACTGCAGTTCATATTTAATAAAAAATTTACATATTTTTAAGAAGCTATAACATCATGAGAAGTTAACAGTAATTATAAACTACTTGCGTGATATTTTTAAGCAAGTTAATGTTTCCAGAAACAGTGAAAAATGGGTAGCAAGATGTAAGATGGGTATGTCACATGATTTAGTTGTCTCCAGGTAATAAAAATGAATGTTTTCATTCTAGAATTTGAAATAATATTACTGCAGAAATGATTAACTGCTTCATCACACGGTAATGGGCAGGCAACACAAAATCACAACCCAGTTCTACCCCAAATTGTCTTACGATTGCTTCATGGCTTGTCGCCTTATTCACATTCACGCTCTGTCATTTTGCTCCTCAGACATTCAATTTCCTTTTGTCCTACTCTGTTAGCCTTATCAACTTCTGAATTAATAAAGTAATTGAATTGTGTAATAACCCAGACCATTTTATTTTCAGGAATGAAGCTGTATAAATTGTATAAGTTATAAAATTTATAGAAAATAGCAAACCTTCATGCAGTCATGGTTTAGCACTGTAATTCTGAGCCTCTTCCTGTCATACAGTAATATGCTTGAATAGTGGTAGCACGCACAGGTGAAGTAATACTTGATCTACTTCCATCAGTAAGTGGCACAAAGGCTCCAGTGAACTGAGTACATATTAAACTGCAGTGATACCAGGGGGAGATGAGTACTAGGTCTCTTGAACCATGGATCCCAAAGCCGATCCTGAATCAGTAAGGAAGAAAGTATCCACTTCTCCGTTATGATCACTCTTACAAGGTCCTAGGGCTCCATCAAAACTGCCCATGTGGTGTACAGGAGGCAGCGTTTTGCTTCTATCTCCCATTGGTCAAGGTTGTCCAGATGGGCATTGTCAATACCCACTTTTGAAGGGCATGTGCCAGGAGCTCTTGTTTTCCACATTCAAAAGAAAGGTGTGACTTGGAGTGATAGATATATAGTGACATGTGATTGTACCTGTGCAAAGCCATCTGAAAGGTCTGGTGATCCTACTTCTAGTCCTGTTTATCAAGGAGATTGTATGCTGTTTACTTCTTCAACTTGGCCTTCTAATGACAGCCTAAGATATTAACAATGTCAAAAAACTGGTGCTGTGGAAACCTTTATACAAAATTTCTGTACTCTAGCAAAGAGGTAAAACAGTGTTAGCCTCTGATAAGGCTAGCAGAGTAGGACAAAAGGAAATTGAATGTCTGAGGAGCAAAATGACAGAGCATGACTGTGAATAAGGCGACCAACCATGAAGCAATCGTAAGACAATTTGGGGTAGAACTGGGTTGTGATTTTGTGTTGCCTGCCCATTCAACATTCACTTTTATTACCTGGAGAAAACTAAACCATGCGACATACCCATCTTACATCTTGCTACCCAGTTTTCACTGTTTCTGGAAACACCAACTTGCTTAAAAACATCACACAAGTAGTTTATAAGTAAGTGCTTTTTAAAAAATCACAGAATTATCAGTAGGATTATTCCAGGAAGAGAAATTTTTACAGATCCTTCAAACATTAATTCATTTATGATGTCTGACCTCTTGTGATTCTGTTTGTCTGTCCAGTTTTTCTATTTGCTTTACTTTCTTAACTTAGTTTTACTACTTCATTTTGATGCTGATTTGGAAACCTTTGATAGCTAAGTCTGTAGCAACTGATTTTCAGTTTCCTGAGTCTTGTGCTAGTCCTTGATGTACATCAGTGAACCAGAGACACAGATAAGATAAATCAAGACAGAACTATATACAAACAGAAACTGAGAGATGCAACTGCGACCAAACAGAAATTTTTGGAAGAAAATTCTTCCTAAGTGAAGAGAGTTGAGATATCCTATAGGATGTGAGTAACATATGCAGGTTAAAGATAGTGTGGAATCTAGGTAAACTTAAGAGGAGGCAAAATCATACAGCCAGCTCCTATCAGCGACAATTTTGGAATGTTTTTCCACTAAGAGAAGCTTCAATAAGTTTTTGGCAGCTTATTAGCCACATCCATAAACTTGCATGATTTCAGTAGAGAGTAAACATTAAAGATGCAAGTTGTGCTTTGTCTGCTAATCTTTGTAACTTCATATTTAATGAACACAAGAGAATATTAATATTAATTCTACTCTTTCATGATATGTTTCAAGAAATTGTGATCTGTGAGCTTTAACTAAAATATTTACTATTTACTAGATATTTTTACCTTTACAATCTTAAGATATGTTAAAGGCACTTCCACTGGTGTCAATTCGTAGGTGCTACTAATTCCTTCAAAGCTGGTGAACCCAATATGAAAGTTTAAATCTTGAGCTGCTCAGTTAGTATAGCTCTTTCTTAAATTAAATTTTGATTACTTAAAACTTTTGAATAATGATCTTTTTTATTCATTAGTCATTGCTTCTGTGCTTAGTTCATATTATAATATATGCTTATGGTAGCACATGTAATTTTATATAAAGCATAATTCTGACAAAATTTGCTCATCTAAATTTTCAAACAGCAAATTGAGAATAGATAATAAAAGTGTATTCAATATATTAGGAAATATTGCTAATAAGAAAGAAAGAAGAATTAAGCTGGGAGTGAGCAATAGAGTTCAAATTCACACTGATGACTACCTTGAACATAGAACATATCGCCTACCTATAATTTCTTTGTCATAAAATTACATAAGGTACATGCTTTCTGGAAAGTTACATAATTCAAGAACATTTTATTCATATATTATGAGTTTGGGATTATCCATGATTCAAATTAATTATCTATTCTTTGATATCTACATGAAAGTAATAACTAGCAGCCTATATATACTAGTATATATATATATATATATATATATATATATATATATTCACTGTCTTTAACATCCTATATCTATTTAAAACATAATATTTCAGCTGATCTAGTACACAGTCATAGATATTTAACAAAACTGTAATTATTAAGAGGAGAAATAATTGAGCAAGTGATGTAGGTGTAATTTAAACTCAATAATTCTTAGTCAACATTTTATGTATTAATTGCAGTCACCCAGAAATTCCTTTAGACTTGCAGTTATAGAATGTTATTTCTAGTAAGAATCAACTTCAGTAACACACAGGACAGCTTATTCAATTATTCAATGGAGTCAGCTGTTAAACTCAATAAAAAATATTTATTTTAAACTAAGTCGTGTTTTAGGCATTTGTAATATTCATTAAACTCAGTGTGGTATGTGATTCTATGTTGTTTCTTTACAGATGGATTGCATGATTAATGAATAAAATTTATTTGCATTCAGACTTTGGATATTTCTTAAGTTGGTATGATGACCTGCAGGTCCATGTTAGTGTCTTCATTGTTAATTGTCATTCAGAGAAGTAGTTTGATTTCTTCTAACTCTCTAGTGGCATATTCAGCATAGAGTTAAAAAATGGCAAGAATATAGATATATTCTCTGTACAATTGTCTTTCCCTGCAATTTCTCAGTGTAGCTTTGACAGGTAATGTAAGTTTGCCCTATTCTATGGGTAGTTAAACGACATTTGCTTCATAAATTGTCAGCATGTTCTCTCTTCAAAGTTATACGGATGACCTTAAACAAAGACAAGTGTCTTGTTACAATATTAAATCTTTTTCTGCAAAGCTTTAGCCTTCAGAGAGAATATTTTTTAAGAGCATATCCAGAACCTTAAAACTCAAATAAGTTAAGAATAGGTCTAAATTAGTGATTTCCTCAGCATGGTATATATTCCCAAATTCTCACATAATAATTAATATTGATTATGTTACATGTAACTATCAAACCATGGGAAATCTTATGTAATATAAATACTTGTGTCTTTATTTAAATTTATTTAAATTTTATTTCTTTCCTCCCCTTTAAATTATTCTGGAGTGCATCATCATGTGAAGCTTCCCAGGTATTTCCAATACTGTTCTCTTTCCCACATCTGGGCTCAAGTTCATGTCTGCTACAATTGACCTTTGCTCAAATTCTTATTGTAAAAAGAATAGCATTCTTTAATATAATACAAAATATAATTCCAAAATTCCTTCCAGTCTTGTACTGAATGTATGCAGTATATTACCTGACCCTGCAGTGCGCTTAGTTCCTTCATGTAACACTCAGTGTATCAACAAACATTTAAGCAAGAAAGTTAATAGAATGGCAGTCACATCATTGTTTCCTTCTGGTCAATATATTTTTAAGGAAAGCATGAAAAATTCAGCAGCACTTTTAAATTCTATTACACATGACGGGAGATAGATTCTTGAGAAAAAAAAATCCATAATTGTGTCTCCATATTATCCCAACTAATACCTAGTGCTACCAGGAATACAGAACTGGAAAAATATTACATTTTTTTTCTTCTTTGAGACAGGATCTTCTTGCATAGCTCAGGCTGGCCTTGAACAAACTGGCAGTGAGCCTCCTACTTCATTCTCCTGCGTGCTGAAATAATAGGCATGTGCCACCATGCACACCAAAAATACCACTTGGAAGAGGCTTTAATTTACTGTAATCACCAGTCAGCATAGTTATTTTCCACAAAGTAAACTACCTTATGGCACCTTCTTAAATTGGTAGTTTCTATAGTATCCAGGAACATAAGCAGAAGGTCCAGCAATGATAGATATCCTCAATATACTGTCAGCATAAAAGTAGTCAGGATAGTCTTTATTATATATATATTATTTTAAGCATATTATACACACACAAACATGCACATACACACTTACATTTTTAGCTTTCTGACTCTAGTTTGGGAATTACTTTTAGTCTGGAGTGCAGTATGTGTTGGCTTTTTGCTTGTGAGACTGATATATTATCAGCTGTCACCAACAATGCAATTTAAAGCTCCTTATGGTTTTTGATAGGTTTGTTGCTGCATATAATTTGTTACAATAACGATGCAAAAATTCAGCCAGTAATATGGTCACTGGCCAATAAAGTAGTTGACAATATCTCAATGTTGTAAAATAGATTGTTTTTAACATTTAAATACAATTAAAAAAAAAAAACAATTTTCATTTGTATCCAGTGGTATGCAAGCAGTAAGCTGATAATTAGCCCATAAAATATAAGTGAACTTTTTTTTTTTTTTTTAGATTACAGTTAGGAAAAAGTACCACTAATTGAGAAATGTCTCTGAACTCAATTTTCTAAAGTTAGGTCCATTGCTTTCTCGTGATACTGACATTTATTTATTTTTATTTTATTTTAGAGAAGGGTCTACAGGGTGTTTAGGGTCTACTACTAGATCAAACTCATACTGATCCACCTGTTTACAGCCACCCAAAAGTTGGGATTTAAGGTGTGCACCACCACGCCCTGTCTCAGTGGAAGTCTCAGCATATCCCGGGTGTTGGGGCCAGCACAGCAGGCCTAGGGAGAGAATCCCTGCCCCCTTTGCCTGTATGTGGGGGCTTTCATCCTCTGAGCTCTTTGGCTGGCCCTGATAATGCAAATTTAGAGAAAATAATTACTTATATGTTGCAAACTTTAAATTAAAATTTTATTTTAGGGACTGGGGATATAGCAGCGGTACAGCACCTGATTGGCAAACACAAGGTCATGAGTTTGAGTTCTGGTGCACAAAGCATTATTTTATGAGCTAAATCTCAATGAATTATTCAATGCTATACACAGATATTGCCTTGATGATGAAATAAAATTCTCCTCTAAGAATTGTCTTTCGGATGTCCTTTAGAATTTGATCAGTGCTAGCTCATATATCACTAACATATTCGTTTCTTTATAAAATTTTATTTTGCATGTCTACTTCATTTGAATGTACAATATGAACTGCTTTTTTATGTTTCTAGAGTAACTGAAATAATTGAAGGTACATAATGCATATTTTCAATTTAAATTTAATTGATTGATATAAATAGAACCTCAACCAAATAAACTTTCAAATTGTATTAGTTTACAGCTATTGCCATAGAGTTTAAATATTTCTAAAAATTATATTTTAGCTTAACCTGTATTTTTCAATGGATAAAAATCATTAATGTAGTATTTAAGACACTGTACATCATTTTAAACTTTCAATCATTTATTTTTACACTTACTTAGAGAATAAAAACACTAAAAAAAAAAAGTAGAAATCACACAAAGTTTTACTAACTGAATTATAGGAATCCACCCATGGTTTGTGGTCTTCCAAGTAGTTTTTCAGATTATCAGACATAAGCATGCAAAATTAATCAAAAATTATTTAAAAATGATAAAGGAGACAAAAATTGAACATTAACTTCTCTTTTCAATAGGCAAGCAGTACAGGCATCCAAGCTATCCTGTGTGTATACATATATTTTATTTCTCCTTCCTTGTTTCTTTCTTTCTTCTTTCCCTCATCCCAGTTGTTCCTTCCCTTGAACAGTTTATTTTCCTCTCACAGTACCTATTGTACCTTTCAGATCCTACTTACTTTTGCAGGTTCTTACAGGAGATCATACAATGTTCACACATGTAGTTCTGACTTATTTAATTTATAAATGTGATCTCTAATTGAATCCAGTTTCTTATAAGAGTCTCAAGTATATTCCTTTTTATAGCTGTGTAATATTTCATTGTGTCAAAGTACTATATACTTTTTATCTATCCTTCAGTTGATGGGCATTTAGCTGTTTACAAGATTTACCAAGGACAAATGGTGCTGCTATAAACATGGATGCACATATATCTTTGTTGTATGATGTTTTTAGTTCTTCTTTTGTCTTTGTCTTAGTTAATTGTCTTATTGCTAAGATAAAATGCCCAATGCCATGAATTAAAGAGGAAAAAGTTTATTTAGCCCTCAGTTTGTGGAGGTTTCAGTTTATAGTCAGCCAGCTCCAAGGAAGGGTGTCACATTGCAGAGGGGCAACAGCTCATGGCACCAGAAGACACAGAGGCAAAAAGACAGCCTAAGGCAGGCCTCTTTCTGGCCCTTAGATAGCATCCAGTCTACTAGGATTAGGGTGGTGCCAGTCTAATCAGTGGCTGATCCAGCAATCACCCACCTTTAATCTGAACACCCTTAAACTCAACAATGTACCACAAATCAATCATGCACTCTAGATTCAGCAACCTACAAAAAACCTCAATAGCCCCATGAGACTTTGGGGGTACATCTACAGACAACTCAAAACAGACCTCCTTTGTTATAGTATAGTAAATGTTATGTTGATAGGTGTTTAAACACTTAATGTGATTTCTGAGATAAAGCAAACTTTACAGAAAATTATTGGAGGTGAAAAGTTCCTTTTTTATAATGTATTTGGTACAGGATCTATAGGGTCTACAGGGTTTCACTACACAGATGAGACTCATGGTGATCCTCCTATTTTCAGCATCCCAAGCCCTGGGATTACAGATGTGCACCACTCTGACCAGTCTCAATCACCATCTCAAGAAACCCTAAGGGCAGGGCTGGCACAGCACACTGGGTATAGAACCCTGGTCCCTGCATCTGTCTAAGCAGGCACTTTAGTCCACTGAGCTATTGGGCCAACCCAAAAGTTTCTTTTGATACAGTTTTAAGCCTCACTCCTTGAGTAATGATTGAATGTAGCTGTCAGATAGTATTTATGTACTTGAATATTTTTTTATTCTACTTTAAGCGGTGGAAATGTATTTAAGAAAACCTAACACTGAAAATTTTTCTTAGAAAATGTTAGCATTTCAAAATGTTATTGCATCGCAATCATCAAAAATTAGATCTTTAAGATATGGTTAAATCATAGTGGATGTTTGATAATTTGTGGTTGGAGGTTGGAATCCATGCAAACAATTTCTCAGAGTACTTTCAGTCATAGGCCTTAGATCGCACATCACACCACTGCCTAAAAGCAATTACAATTTCATACAGTTGTAAATTTACAAATTCACTTCAACCCCACCGCACCTTACTCCTTAACTCTGAGAAACCTGGCCAGGAGATCATACATGCTTGTAATCCCAGCACCATGGAAACTGAGGCAGGAGGATGGCTACGGGGGCAGCCTGAATTGTACAGTGAAGCCCTGCCTCAAAAAGATGAACAAACACCCTCAGAACTATTTCTAAAGCTGGGCGTGGTGGCGCACGCCTATAATCCCAGCACTCAGGAGGCTGAGACAGGAGGAGTGGTGCTAGTTGGAGACCAGCCTGGGCTACAAGTGAGCTCAAGGCCAGCCTGAACTGCATAGCAAGACCCTGTCTCAAAAACACACACA
>PVJA010007956.1:23628-51377 GCA_004027025.1 Myocastor coypus | reverse complement strand
GTTTTGTTTCTTGAAAATTTCCTCTGATGTGTTTATTTGCTGATTATTCAACCACAGAGCCTTATGCTGTGTCCTTTGTACTTTTAAAAATTACATTTCAGTGTTACACGGTAACTGTCTTTTAAAGAAGTGCGCATGTACTATAGCTGCTGCTATACAGTTTGTGGTTTTTAATCATCTGGAACCAACGGGCATTTAAAATAAACCATATGAAGTGCTCTGGTACAAAGTTTATTCGTTGAATATGAATAGTCATTGAAAATTATATATGCATATATAATCTATACACTCAGTATATACTTACTAGATGCTATTTGATCACAAAATTAATTTGATGGCACTGGTGATAATACTCAGTTAAAGAAACGGAGCCCTTAAAAATAAAAGTTAGTTTTCACATCTAATAAAAAATAATAATCTTTTATTTACTTATTTGGTACAGGGTCTCACTACCTAGCTTAGACTCGCACTGATCCTCCTGTCTCAGCCTCCCGAGTGGTGGGATGCTAAGTCTGTACCACCATGCCCAGTTTCATTGGCTGACACCCTGGATTAGCACAGAATGTGGTACCAGGAGTCCTTGTTCTTGCCAGACAGAAGCTTAGACCACTGATCTGTCTCCCCAACCCAAGATTGTTATAAATCTTAAATGAAGTAATGCTTTTAAATGAAGACACATATAATATATAGCATAGTACATTTACTACAAAGTATTTCTTCATGAAAAATGCCAAAGTTTCTAACTCCAGATAGAACAGTATAAACATACTCAGTAGTATAATTAGAAGGTTAAAAGTAGAAAATAATTTTGAAATCATATTTTATATAAATTGATACAGATATAAAGAAGGACTAAGAAAAATGAAAAGAATGTTTATTTTATTGGGTGTACTCCAAAAAAAAAAATCCACTAACTACAATTAATCCATTTCAAAATCTTAAAAGGTTATATAAGTAAACTAGATAGTAAATGAAGATGTACCCACAATCCCTCTAAGGAAAGATTAAAAGAAGCCATGATATCTGAACATAAGTGCTTAAAAATGGGGCCACAACATGTGACCAGTGCTATAAAGTATTAGTCTGCTGTCCCCTAAGCGGACATGCCAGACCATTCGGGGCTGTCTTGGGAAGAGCTTCATCTGTCTGCAGCAGGCAGGGCGTTGTCATGGAGGAAGCAGAAGCAGCAGCACGCGGCTGCTTGTCCTCAGTGACCTTGCCAGGCAGATGCTTCGACTGCCGATTGGTCAGAACTTCCTCTTCCCTTGATTGGTCAGAGCTGAAAAAGAACCAAGCTAAGATGTTAACAACATGTAACTTAATATTCTCATTTTAAGCCCAGAATTGATTTAAAAAAGAATGTTTTGGAATTGAAATAATGAAATGACAAACATGTTCTCAATATTATTACTAGAAAGAAGAGTCCACATGTAGACTCTAACTTAACTAAGAGAAAATGAAAGAGTGAAAACTAAAACAAATTTTATATTTACAATCACAGTACAATCACCTCAGCCTTCTTGTATATATGCTTGCATGTTTTCTCCCTATTTTTTCCCCTACTTTTTCTCCATATAATCACAGACCCATTTAGACTAGAGTGGTAGAGCTGGAAAAATTCAAGTACTCCTGTTTCTTTAAATAACAAATTTCACTGGCATGGGGAAAAATGAAGTTAGCTAATTATGTAGAAAAGAAAAAGGAAATCAAGGCAGCAAATAACCTTACTCAAGGAAACTGAGGAAATGGGAGAGGGAAGCAAGAATTATCCTGAGAAGGGAAATTAGGGCAAGTCACAAAGGGAAGCATGAAGCAACAGCACATGCGCACAGGGCAGCCATCTGGAAAGTGAGCAGACAGCAAAGCAGCCAAGCAGCGAGAGGCCCATGAGCGGCTGTGAAAAAGACTTCCCCCAGGTATGGGCGGTGCCCTGACGGCCCCGGAAGAATGGTGCTCCTCACCACAGACGGCTTTGTATTTCAAGCACAAATTTACCTACATTGTCACCTTTTCCTCATGAGATGACAGCTATTTTATTTAAATTTTGTGTGAAATGCAATAAATTTGGTTTTTATTGTAAGAATGAGATATAGAGTCCAGAAAATATCTGGAAAATCACAACACAAAGCTTTTGGCAATTGTGATCATCACTTCTTGGATCAGATTCCCTGGATTCATGTGCGACCAGCAGGTTTCACCATGGAGTAATTAGCTGTGAATGTTCAGTGCCTAGCAGAACAGTAGAGGACAGTTAGAATTATTGAAATCTGAAATTTAAAAATAATTTGAAAATATACAATTGCCATTTTAACCTGCAATATGGATCTGAATACCATAAGTCCAAGGAGATAGTATTAGGAGAAGGCAAGCGTTTAAGAATAGCATTATATTTTAGTAAATTTTAAAATTTTTAATAAAATAATAAACCAACAAAAGTAGCCATATTAGGAAATAATTATGAGTTCATGAATTTAATTCATATCACTGAGGTTCAAATCTGAGTGTTGTCTGCTTGTATGAACTTCACTGCTTAACCTCCTGCTGCATCAGTTTTTTTAACTTCAAGTCAGGACTGATCAACTTAGATTAGTTTCGTACTTTGACCATGATCTGGGCTTTCTTACATAATATCTTCATTTGGTCTTCACCAGTTTCCTTTCAGGCAAGGTCTAACCTCTAGACTGTGGCTACTCTTCCTTTGTTAGTGGCAGGAGAGAATGTTTTCATTTAGGACAAAGAAGCTTGTTTGTTTGTTTTCACTGAGCAGTTTGTGATACTTCTCATCTCTTAATTGTAATCCCACTGGTAACCTGAACTAAGGGCTACCTGATTTTCCTATCATTTTAGTTACACTTCCTCCCTGCCCAATAATTCTCGGACTGCTCACTCATGAAGGAACTAGTACATTTCCATCCTCTGGTGTGGCGGGCAGTTCATTTCCACTAAAAAGTTCAGCAATTGCCTTCTTCATTCTAGGAACTCTGTGAACAAACCATTAATAATTATCTGATCAAATGCCAGAGGCATGCAGGAGTGCATGGACCAGTGCTGCCATCCCTCTTCAGAACTTGTGTTCACATTCCTACTCCTGATCCCACCTGTCCAAAAAGGTTAAGTTTTATAGAAGCAGATAGAGCTTTGAGCACTCTCCCAGAGACTGTCTTCAGATTGAGGGGCAGTGATGACATGTTTCAACAGAGCATTTCTTTTAGTTACAGGTCTGAGACTACCCTGAAAGAGCAATGCAGTGTTCTGTTGTTCAGGGACTTCTAAAAGGAAAGAAATCTGGTAGCTGAAGGTCATCTCCATGTTTACTACAAGAAGCTGAGCTGGTGGACCATAGCACTATCCCATAGGGTCTATTGCAGGTAATAATTAGGAAGTTCTTTGGATTTAACCTTATGCAATTGCTCCTCTGAGACTTTCTTAATATTGTAAAATTCATTCAAGCTTTCTGCACTTCAGCAATCAAAAGATAAAGGCATCATTGACCAAGACTGAGATACTGAATGAAGAGAAATGATAGAAAGATTGAGTTGGGCTCTCATACGCTCAAGTCTCATTATTCACATTATTGCTGATTTTAAACTAGTTGTAATCACTAGAGGCCACTCTCTTTACAGAAATGCTTAAATATTTACAAATTTTATTATTATAATAGACCAATAAAACAACTAGCAATTATCCTCTTTCAGAGAGAGAGAGAGAGAGAGAGAGAGAGAGAGAGAGAGAGAGAGAGAAACAATAAATATAATATAATGCTCCTTTGGGTCTGGAAATAACATGTGAAATATATTAATCTTTCATAGATAGAAATATTGCCAAATTTCTATGACATAGGTTTCTATTACTCAAATTATGAAAGGGAAAAACACAAACTCCGGTTAATCAGTCCCTGCTATTTTCTCTGTTAGCACTGGTAGGTTAACAGGCACGTTGTCTCACGAGTTTTGCTATTTTCCCATTTCAAGTGCTCAAATAGGCTACTATAATAATGAGTTATTCTAGGCCGGAGTGTTCCTGTTTAGGTGAGACTTTAAAAATAGAGCCTTTGTTAAGAATATATGTGCAATTTACTCAATGTTATTATGCACAAGGGACATTTAAGTTCTTACTGGACACATCCAGTCATTCGAGATGTTGAAAGTTCACACATGTATGAAGTCAGTGGCTAATGTAATGTGTTTTTGGCGCTCTTTTGTGGATTCACAAGAAGAGTTGCATTTGAGAAATGGAGTGACCCAGTTTGAAATCATACAGAGGATGCTAGCTATTCAGGGGGTGCAGGAGGGAAAGGCAGGAAGCTGAGTTCACATTTTCCTGTCATCATTCTGTTATGTACCTTTTAGATAATCCCGCTGGGTATAAGGGATGGATCCTGATGCCCAAATTATTCTAAAAGTCCAAAAGTGGTCCTTATATGAGCTTTGGAGATAACTTATCGGTCTAAGCACCTGCCTGACAAGCGCAATGGCCCAGGCTTGATCCCGAGAACTGCATGCCATGCCAGTGCTAGAATCCTGGGTGCTCCATGCCAATCACAAAAACTAGACTGGCTGGCACATGCTTATAATCCTAGTGCTGGGAAGGCTAAGACAGGAGGAGCACTGAGAGTCCAAGATGCATAGTGAGACCCCATACCAAGTAAATAAAAAAGTCAAAAAATACATATATATATATATAATATAAATATATACATAAACATATATAAAGAATATATATATATGTGTGTATACTTTTGTTAGTTTTTAAGATAACTCTCTTCTAACAGTGAGGTCTTGGAGCTGGATGTGGTCTGAGCTCAGACACCAAACAGGTGAAGACAGAAAGGGCAGGTGAGAGAAATACAGGCTCCTTGCTAGTTTCTTGGTATCTGGAAGACGATTTTAACCACATCATAATAACTATGGGCCTGATGGGCATCTGGCATAATTACTTGGGCTTATAATGCACGAAATCCATACTGTTTGCAGCCTCTAAGCGTGGTAAGTGTCCAGAGGTGACAACATGTGTAAAAAACCAGGCATAGTGAGTTAGATAGTACTGAATTACCTTTTTGTTAAGATGGAAAACGTGATAGAAAAGTGCATTTGTGTTTGGAATTGTTGCAACACCTCCAGGTAGTGTGTTTCATGGAGCTGGCAGCAGAAAGGCAGAAATGAGCACACAGGAAGAGCTGTGTGTGGGATGGCCAGCTTCCCACGCTGATGAGAGCCCTTCTGTGTGTGCATACTTTAAGTTTAGTAGAGGAACTCATTAATAATTCAGTGGGAGAATACCTGCCCACTAAAACACTCCTGGTAGAGATCTGTGAGAAACACACTTAGTGTACTCTGTTGCTTTAGGTCTTATTTTAAGTTAGGCATGGAGGAAAGAGTATTGTATTTGCAACTTTGCCAGCACTGCTTTCTAGAAACCTGTTATTATTTCTAACTTCAGTGAATATTTTTTTCTCAACAGATGCAGAATTATTATTTTTTGAACAAATTAAGTTAGGATACTACATTCTTGGTTATCAAAAACTACTCATATCTTTGGGATTTTGAATTAGGCAATATTCATGATATGTGAAAAAGTATGGCACTTTCTGTACAATCTCAATCACATAAAATGTCATGTTGTAAATGCACACATAGGACCTAAAAAAGACACTGCTTATGATTGTGAATGACATTGCCCTTTATCTCTTATGTTTTTATTTCTCTTAATGCACAGATAAAGATTACTTTTAGGGATCTGGCAAAATAGCTCAGCAGACTAAAGTGTCTGCTTAGACAAGTTTAGGCAAGCACAAGGACCTGTTTGATCCTTGGTACCACAAGCTGTGCCAGCCCTGCTCACAGGGTGGGATGGGCCAGCCAGAGTCCAAGTGTGGTGCACATGCCTATAATCCCAGTGCCGCAGAGGCTGAAAGTAGGCGGACCACCATGAGTCCTAGCTGCGTAGTGAGACTCTGCAACAACCAAATTCACTTTAAAAAACAAAAACAAACAAACAAACAAACAAAAAAAAACTTCTGTATTTTTAAAATACGGGGCAGGGTCTACAGGGTCTACAAGGTCTGACTGCATAGGTCAGACTTATAGTGATCCTTCTGCTTTCAACCTTCTGAGTGCTGGAACTACAGGCACGTGCCACCATGCCCAGTCTCAGTCACAGTCTCAGTGCACCCTGGCGGTGGAGCCAGCATGGCAGGCTGGGGATCTGTCCAATGCCAGCCACTGTGCTCTGACTAAGCAGGCACTTTAGTCCGCTGAGATATAAAATGATTACTTTTTAAATTCCCAGGAAATGAATTGAAAGAAAACTTTCAGGGAAGAAGGTAGACCAGTGGAAAAACTTTTTCTTTGCATGCACAGCCCTGTGTTTGATCCCCTGATTGGAAAATAAACCAAAAATGAAATAAAAATATTTTTCCAAGTTATGAAAATGAATTGTTTTGGAAGGAAACTATTGTGTTAGAAATTATCATATAGCTGAGCTTTCAAAAATGTATCACATAAAATAAGGACATTTAGTTGATAATTTTAATTGCTTAACTTTAAAAATGCTTTCAAATTGTTTATAAAGGAGTTTGCATAATAGATCTCATTTCAAATATGGCCTTAGATTACTGGGTATTCAAAAATTACATTACTAATAATTATTACATGTGTGTTTATTGGCACATTAAAATTTAATTATTACTTTAAGAATAAAAAATCTTTGTAAATAGTGTGTAAAGTTAATAATTTAATTTTTAAATTTGCAAAGCCAACCTCATGCTTGAACTTAAATTTCATGTATGGTAAACTGAGTTTTTAGGCAAATTTAATACTACACTGACTTATTAAGAAGGTTTTTCTTTCATCATTGTAGGATAATTTCAAGACTTAAGGTTTTCTTTAAATTATTTTGGAAAATTACCCTAAAAAAGGGAATATCTGACTTGAATGGGACCTCCAAATCTGGCTTTTTGAGGAATCTCCATACTGATTTTCATAATGGTTGTACCAGGCTGCTCTTCCACAAACAGTAGATAAACGATCCTTTTTTCTCAGTCTCTCCAGCATTTGATATTGGTTGATGATAGCCATTCTTCGAGGCACAACATGGTGTCTCACATTTATTTTAATTTGCATCTCTTGAATGACCAATGATGATGAACATTTTTTCATACAGTAGTTGTAATTTTCATTTCTATATTTGTTAAGTGTTATGTTCATTTCAAATATCCATTTTGGATTAGGTCTTTGAATTTTTGAGGTCTGATTTTCTTCAATTCTTTATATACTCTAGCCAGAAGTCCTTTGTCTAAGGGACAGTCTACTATAATTTTTTTCCCCAAATTTGTGAGTTTTCTCTTTACTCTGTTAATGATTTCTTTTGATATGCAGAAACTTTTCAAAACGGTGATATCACAGTTGTTGATTCTTTGAAGTATTTCTCATGCAGTTTAATTTTTTTTTTTTTTTTTTGTCTTTTTTGAGACAGGGTCTGGCTATGCAGTTGAGGCTGGTCCTGAGCTCACTTTTGTAGCCCAGGCTGGTCTGGAACTCGCACCAATTCTCCTGCCTCAGCCTCCCGAGTGCTGGGATTACAGGCGTGCGCCACCACACCCAGCTGCAGTTTAATTTTTGTTCACATATTCTCTACCTACACCTATGTCCTTGAGATTTCTACAAACTTTCTCCTCCAGAAGATTTAGTATTTGAGTTTTAATATTTAAATATTTGATTCATTTTCACTGTAGTTTTGTGTACAGTGATAGGTGTTGGTCTAATTTTGGCTTTCAACATGTGAAAAGCCAGCTCTTCCAGGGCCATTTATTAAAGAGGCTATCTTTTTTTCAGTCAATATTTGCCCCCCCCCTTGTCAAAGGCAAGCTGGCTGAGTGTGTCTGTAGTGTTGTCTGCAACTTCTAGTTTGTTCCACTGATCCTCAGGTCTGTTTTTTTGCCAATACATGCTGGTTTTATCAGCGTAGCATGTCCATTAAGCCCTCTCATAATATTCCCAGCTATTTTGATCATGTTTTTGCCATTTTTCTTGTCATCTATCTCCAAAGTTCTCTTTCCTGGATTTCTTCATTAGCTGTGATAAAAAAAAAATAATAAAAAAAAAATTGAACACTGCTGCTGACTGTTATCCAGTAAGCAGAAGCCAGGTTGAGGCAGCATCGCTGGATGTTCTCAGCCATCTGGCCCACCAGATCTGCCACAGTGCAACTGGTGGTTCTCCTCCAAAGTAAAAAATGGCCATGAAGAGTAAGCTTTGGATTCTGTTTGGGACACTGGGGTAACCGTAACAGCAAATTGGAAGATACTCATGAAAGAGGATGTCCTCACTTACTTCACAAAGTGGGAAAGATGATGGGAGTGAGGAAGAATACTTAGAGGGAGAGAATAGCAATGATTATTATGATAATAAAACTTTTAATATCAAATTTCACCATATTTTTCAGTTGGACCATGAATAAAATCACACTATGGAATGGAAAAACAAAGTACAGTATTTAATATCTCTATTAAAATAGCAAAAAAAAAAAAAAAGTGGGGATTATCCATAAAGAAATAACAGAATTAAAGAAGACTTTTTAATTTTTTTAAGTTTTTTATGTGTTTGGTACAGGATCTCACTATAGAGCTCATACTCATAGTGATCCACCTGTCTCAGTCTCAGTCTCCACAGCTCTAGTGTTACAGGCATGTGCCAACATGCCTGGTTTCAGTGGCCGGCTGGGCATGGGTCCTGCACAGCATGCAGTAATGAGCATTGAACCCGGGTCCTTGTGCTTGCGAGGCAGGCATTTAGCCCACCAAGCAAACTTCCTAGCCTATAAATCAGACTTTTGATTACCATAGGGAGTCAGAAGATAAAAGCACTAATCTTTCACTATGAAACAATACTACTCAACATGAAATATAATGGTCTGACTCCAGATAGAGTTTTCACATGGTAAAATATGACAAGTTTATAAAACATAAGTAAAATGTCAATCAGACTACAATTTTTTATTTAAGTCTGCATATGATTATAAATTCAGGTACATTTCTTTCAGCATTTATTGAGAAACAGTTCTTGGATTTTTAACAGATAAAAATTTATATGTACTCCATCGTCTGGGTCCAGGATTGGTAGTAGGAGTAAACCACTACTAAAGACTGATATTTGAGTATATTACATATGTATTTTATCCAATAAGATAATTTACTTCTATCTACAAGTAAATTAAATATATATCTACATAAGATGTAAACTGACGTACCTTCTTTTTTTTTTTTTTTTTTTTTTTTTGTCTTTTTGGGACAGGGTCTCACTATGCAGTTCAGGCTGGCCTTGAGCTCACCTTTGTAGCCCAGGCTGGTCTCGAACTTGCACTGATCCTCCTGCCTCACCCTCCCAAGTGCTGGGATTACAGGTGTGCGCCACCACACCCGGCTATCTTCTGATAAATAAACCCAACTATGATATTCCTCAGAAAAAGAACACACTGCTTGCACACAAAATGAAATCTCATTGATAATGAAGATAAACTTTAGACATAGAATTATTCCCAGCTATTAAAATTTAAAAACCTAATTATCTACCTATATATTTGATTAAATTATTTTGTGACTGCTTTCTTGAGAGCTAAGGATTATGACTGCTCATATTTGACCTTGAAGTAGACTTTTACCTTAAACAGACACCAGAGTCATTTACAGAATCATGCGTCCATCTCTGAACAGCCGCATCATTATGAAGGTCTGTGAATACTGAACACGATAGACCAGGAATGACAGAGGGAAACATCACCAATATCACTTCCTAAACTCAGTGTACTTGTTAGTATCGCCAAATGTCATAGGCTAAAACAGAATACTTAATCATGAGAAATAGGTGACACACAGTTCCTGTAATGTACTTTAAGGATGAAGTGTCAACCTGAAAGCGTTGACTTCAGAGGCATTTGGCAGTAGCTAATTGCTGTGCTTCTGGAGAATAGTTGGGCAGTTGTCCAAGTTTTATGTATGTTTGATAAGAATATGAACTGAGTCAAAATGAAATTTATATCTCTTCATCAGTAGCATAAATATTTTGACCAATACAAAAGTTGATATTTCCCTGTTTGAAGAAATAAGAAGATATAATTAGAAATGAATGAAACATTGTCTTAAATACTTAATACTTAGTAGGGCTACTATGTAACAAAAGGAAAAAGTCCAAAGTCTGCTTAGCTCCACAAAAGTGAAGTTTTGTGAATATAAGAAAATGAAAACTTTTTTTATGTTAAACTACTTAAATAAGTCCTGTATTTTTCATCCTGAATGACTTAAATAATAATACATAAAAAACTCCAGAATCTCCACATTAATTAGTTGATATTTGGCATAAGAACTACAAAGGAAGAAAAGAGCTGTTTCTACTTACTAGAAGACCAAGGCAAAATGTTGTATCTAATAACTGTTGAAATTGCTGAGGTAAATCTCACCATCAAAAATATTTGAAGTACAATAGTTATTTCTATCACATATCCATTTCACTTGCTTTACTCTTCCAGAAGGCACGGGGATTTAGGAAAATAATTGTGACTTCTTGAAAACATAATTGGAGAATGACTCCAGCTGTATTTCTTGTTCCAGATGTGGAATTATTCCCAGAGAAAATCAATACAGTTCTACCCACCTTGAATTGACAAGAGACATTTTTATATTGTTTTGTACAAATTACAAGAAGTAACACACTTATAGCGGTTCTCAACTTGTGGGTCGAGACCCCGGCAGGGTTCGAACAACCAAAACACAGGGGTCACCTAAAGCCATCGGAAAAGACATAAGGCATATCAGGTATTTACGTATTTACATTCCAAATCATAGCTGTAGCAAAATTACAGTTTTGAAGTATTCACTGAAATTGTTTTTTGATTTGGGGTCACCACAACATGAGGAACTGTATTTCAGGGTCACGACATTAGAAAGGTTGAGAACCACTGAGCACCTTCTCTGTCTTGCCCCAGACTCATACCAATTATTGTCATTGCTATCAGAAACAGATTTAGAAAATTTTATCACTTTGATACATCACAAATAATGAGCCAATCAATCATGTTAAAAGTTGATTCCACTTCATGATGTATCAGTCAGAGAACTAAAATATTTTAACAACCTACGACTACCAGATTGAATCATTTAACAGTTTCTTGAAATATTGAAAGGCTCCATCCTATGGGCTACTTGGAGATATGTACTACAGAGTGAAGGCTTTTTTCTGGGGGGTTACAAGGGATTGAACTCAGGACCTTGTGCATTCCACGTAGGCACTTATTCTATTTAGCTATTTCCTAAGCCCTAAGAATAAGTTTCTGAATGAAGCCCATAACTTTATTTTCCTTACCACTATAGGGGCATGTATACCCTTACTTAATAGGTCTATTTGGGTTCTAGAGGAGTCATATGTCACATTTGATTGTGAAAATCTGATCTATTAATTGAGTAATAACAAAAGACTACTAATAGGACCACTGGTGGAGATTAGAGAGTTTAACAAATTCTGTTAAATAAAAAGCAATTATCAAGTTTGACAAGCTTACCAAAACAGCAATGTAGACACTTTGGATACTGATGAAAGGCATACATGGACAAAAACATCTGTACTTGAATAAAACAGTGAGAAGTACCAGTGGCATATCGAACTAAAACTGATCCATGTCTGCTCTTATCCCTCACTCTACCCAGGTGCATAAAATGGAGCAGACCTCAGAGAATGATTCTTTGTGTTCTCCTAAAACACTGACTTTCTATGGAATAAATCCTGTACAGCCCATGTACAGAGGCACTGATGGAAATACCAGTAAATAAAGCTATTGAAGTGAAAGAAAGCTTGAGGTCATGGCACAGTCAGTGGCCAGCAAGAAAATCTCAAAGGAGCTTAAAATTTAAGAAACCCAAGGCATCCTGTAAACAAAGCTTTGTTGAAATACAGGCTGGTTGCATGAGATGTGCATGTGTACAAAGTTTACATCCACTAGAGATGGCCCTAATGACCCTGTCATCGCTGGCTAAATCTGATGCTTTGTCTGCACAAAAAGGAAACAGATAATTGTAAGCTGTCTGAACTTTGAACCATTCTGCCACAAATATGAAAGAATTCATTGTCTAGGAGTGCAAACATGTGTAACTTAGAAACTTTTAAGTGTACTGGAAGATGCATTATAGTATAATGACACAAAAATAACTGCTAAAATAATAGGCTTAAAGATAAACCCAAGTACTTAGGTGTGACATATAGGAGTGTCATGATGTATTACCTAAAAGGCAGAGTTTTAAATTTAAATTGTACAAAGTATGAGGTATCTTGTTTGCTTTGAGCACTGGACCAAGTTCCACCTACACATATTTGATTGATTTCCTAGCTTCATGGCTCCCAACATTCCCCTTTTTTGTTTTGTTTTATCAGATGGGTGTTCCACCGCAGCTAGAGAAGCTATATTTGGAGAAATCCTTAAAGGACCTTTTCATTCTTGAGGCCAGTCTAAGATTGTACGTACTTGAATTTAGCAAAAATAATCCAATATAGTCCAATGTTTAATAACAGTAGTGAGTTATCAGCAGAACTGGCAAACAAGCTCCTCCACTCCTGAGTTGAACGTCCTATCTGATGATGTTAACTATCATTCCCCAGGCAACCTAGTGCCATATTTTGCTAACTTCACAAAACTATAAAGGACCTCTCTGTTGTGAGAAAATAAATATGTATGCACAAGAGAGTTAGGATAGATATACAGCCACTTTCTCTTAGTTTATTGAGAATAAATGTTTGTAATATTATTGTTTAGGTAAAATATCACATCTGCATCTTGTCCTCTGAATAATTTCTACAAAGACAGCAATATGCAGTGTACTATCATAAACATCCTACCAACCTGTTTTGAACTTCTTTATTGTTATTTTACCTTTTTTCTCAATAAAATGAACTTCATCTTTTTTTAAATTTTTTTTTCTTGTTTCAGAACTTTTTTATTTATTTTTATGGCCGGCCATAAAAATGCAGCATGTGGTGCCGGAGGATCGAACCGCGGTCCCTGCAGCTGCCCAAGCTTTCCTAAGCAGGCGCTTTAGACCACTGAGCCATCCTGCCAGGCCCCTGTAAAAAAACATAAAACATGAAAACAACAAAACACACTTCATATACTAAAAATTTATTTAAAGTATTTTTAACGGATAAAAATTTGAACTAATTGTTACAAATATGCTAAACACCTAAGTGAAGCTAGGTCAGAAACTAAAGGAGAGAGTGCAGTGGCTCAGTCAATATAAAACACCAATAGAATCGATAAAAGAGGATCAAACAGAAATTCCGAGAGTACAGACAAAAAACAGAAGTGATGCTCAATTAATATGCATAAATGCTAGATTTAAACTGCTCCAAAATCAATGAACTTGAAGTTACACCAATAAAGACTGCAAAAGCTATAGAATTAAAGTAAATTGAGCATAAAATCAGGGATCTCTGGACAATTATCATGAAATTCGGCAAATACTTTCTTGAGTCTTCCAGAATGAGGGAATGGAAGACCAAAAAAAAAAAAAAAAAAGAAGAAATGCATATTTGCAGAAAATTATTTTGGATAAAATGTAAAACTTTGATAAAACTTTTAAGGCATTACTTCAGTAAGTTTAAAACACTCCCAGTATGTTAAACAGAAAGATATTCACAGTTAAGAAAAAAGTATTTGAAAGTACCTTGAAAAACACAACTCATCATGCACAAGGGCACTTGCAGTGGTCTAAACGTACTCACAAAGTTCATACTTCAGAAACTCTGCAGCCAGTGCAGCAGTACAGAGGAGAGAAACCCTCAAGAGATGTTTCAAACTTGAACTCAGTACTCATGAATGTCTTAATGTTATTATCACAGCAGAACAATTTACTGTGAGAGTTGATTTATCATAATGGTACATTTAGGGGGCTCCTGCGATGTTAATTGTGGTAAGAAGCAACGTTGTAGATGTAGTCTCTTTTCCTGCATTTCTGTCTTCGGAAAGGCTATAACTTCTCAAGTGTTTCTTACTATTAAAGCAACATAGAAAGGACTAAGACCGGGCTCAAAGGTGGCAAACAGATGGCTTCGTAGCAGGAGTGATGGAAGGCAGAGGGCACTGGGATGATACATCTACAAGGCAAAAGAAAAAAGGTAATAATTTTATCTTCAACATATCAATCACTCAAATATGACAGCAAAGCTGGATGTGCAGGTGCATACCTGTGATTGCAACGCTGTAGGAAGTTGAGGCAGGATATGACATGTTCAAGTTTAGTCCGGGTAACTTTGCAAGACCCTGTCTCAAAATAATGAGAGAAAGGGGATTGGGCTATAGCTCAGTATGAAGGTTTGGATTCAATATATAGTACCAATATATAGTATGAAGTTTTGGATTCAATATATAGTACACATTCACACACACACACACATACACATACACACACATACAATTAGTCTTAGATAAATTTTTTTTAATGTTTGAAAATATGTCATTAGTAGATTTTTCTTGAAAAGTGTATTAGAAAAATTTAGTTATTCACGAAAAACAAAGTGATGCTATCTGGTAACAAAACCATCTGATAGAAAGAACGCTGACATTTATAACAAGGCAGGTAGTTAAAAAGAGAAGGTAACTTAATATGTTTCTACAATTACAAGAAAAATATGAATATAATTACAAAACTAGTGTTGAAACCAAGTGTGGTGGTGTATGCCTATAATCCCAATATTTGGGAGACTGAGGTGATGGAAACCAATTCTAAAATTTATATAAATCCTAAAAATTCTAAATTTAAATTTGAAAATTATAAACTATTCTAAAACTTATATGTACATATTAGAGGCCAGCTTGAGCAACATAGTGAGGTCAAAGCTAGCCTGAACTGCATGGTGAGACACATTCTTAAAACACATAAACATACATACATACATATATACACGCACAAGAAGAGCAACAGCAACAACCACAACAAAAGTTACTGTTGAACTTGTAATCACAACTATGTAATATATAACCTATATGTAAGGTTTATTGCACATGAAGAAGTAAATGTACAAATATAGTATGCAAAATATATGATATGTATAAAACATGTTTGACTTTGGGTTATATTGGATTTTCAGCAGTACTATACAGAATGTTGTTCTTTTAAAATGTGTTTTAGTACAAGGTCTTACAGAGTCTCACTGCACAGATTGAACTCATAGTGATCCTCCTGTTTTCATCCTCCCAAGCACTGGCTTGGATTATAGGTATTTGCTGCCACACTCAGTCTTAGTCACCTTCTCAGGGCACCCTTGGAGACAGGGCAAGCACAGCTCACCAGGCGTTGAACGCCAGTCACTGTGCCTGCCTCAGCAGGCACTTTAGTCTGCTGAGCTGTCTGGCTGGTCCTATTGCCATATCATCTTGATACTTTCTAAATACAACTCTTTCTCTTGTCTTAAAAAAGATTATATTTTAATTATCCAGAAATGACCACCTTCAGAAAGATTTCTTTGTATTTTCAAGCAATGGTAAAATGATTTTTTTCCTGCTACGATAATGATTAAATATGAAATAAAATCCTCATCTTGTGTTTAAGCCTTATCCATGTACTTCTAGAAAAATATTTTTCAAGATAATAAAATACTTCTCAATGTGTGAGGAAAATGACCTGTAATTTCAATTTTGCTCATACACATATGATTCATTTATTCATTCATTAGCTAATTTTCCATGTTTCTGTTCTTAAAATATGAATTGAAAAGATCTGTAATGTACCTTAATGTTCAAGCTGTTTGCAGTGTAAGAAATCTAATCAAATAGAGGAAAGAAAAAAAAAATGGTTGGCAGAACTGACCCACTCTAGCTGAATAGACGAAAATACATAAAAAAGATTAGCAAAATATTTTATAGAAATTGTGCCCCTTATGGAGTCTATGATATAGCAAGAGGAGAACGATAGTTCCCTCCACCTCCCCCCCCAAGAGCTCTCTGAACACAGCAGAATTTTACTCATAGAAATGTCACAGCTGTGCCCAAAATGAAGGACCAGAAGGGTCTACTTGTTATTGTGCACGGTACCAGAGAAATCTCTGTTCATGCGAAAATTGGGAACCCAGAGATGTAAGAAAAAGGGAAAGAAAAAGAAAAAGAAAGCAACATAGAGAGAGAGCAAAAAAGTAAAAGGGAAAGAAAGGAAAGGAAGGGGAGGGGAGGGGAGGGGAGGGGAGGGGAGGGAAGGGAAGGGAAGGGAAGGGAAGGGAAGGGAAGGGAAGGGAAGCGAAGGGAAGGAAAACTCAATTAATAAAGAAGGAATTAGCATTAGGCAGGTTAGCTGAAGCAGTCGAAACAGAAATTCTGACACAGTGAGCATAAGGAACTCAGGAAAACATACATTTTTCAGTTTGAGCCACAGTTGCATTTCCTGAGAGAGGGCTCAAAGGTTCTTGGCATTACGGCTTATCACAGTCTACATACTCTTGTAATTGCACCACTTCTGGGGGCTGAAGCAGGAGTGTCGCTAGTTTAAGGGCTATTTACAAACTTGTCTCACGCTAATAAAATATATATGCAAATAAATACAGAGGGCTAAAGATGTAGCTCAGTGTGAGCTCCATGAGTTTAAATGTCAGTAACGACAAAAGACTGGCAGCACAAGCAGAGCGAAGGCTGTGAGAGCAAGCAAAAACGAGAACGGCTTTTTGTAGTAGCTAGTGTAACTGTGAAGTTAAACATATTATTTAAGCAGATACAAGTTACTTGTATTATATGAACACTTCCATATGAATTTGAAACCTATAAAATAGAAACAATTGGAGTTCTTGTGAGACAAATGTACAAATAATGAGGGATATTTTTCTAGAAATGCAAATTAACTATGACAATCTTCTATCCTTGTGGGAGGGAAACACAAAAGTAGTATACAAAATGACAATTTTAAAATAAGATAGTAAATCACTCTGAGGGTACAGTTGGGAAGCTCACTTCTTGCACAGAGAATAGAAAGTTTCTACTGACTCAAAAACTCTTCAATTTCATCCTCCGTAAGATAGTGTTTTGCAGGTAAGTTGAAGTTCATTCTGCAGCTCCACACTTAATGATAGTTTAGTGCAGAAAGATAATACAAACAGTCAGCGCTGGCCAGAGAGCTCAGCGGACTAAAGCGCCTGCTTAGGGAGAATGCAGCGATCAGGGTTTGGTCCCTGGTGTGCAGCGCTGCAGGCCGCACCACTGGGGTACACTGAGAGGGCGACTGAGACTGGGCGTGGTGGTGCAGGCCTATAACCCCAGCATTTGAGAGGCTGAAAATGGAAAGATCACTACGGGTCCTATCTCCTTAGTGATACCCTGTAGACCCTGTAGTAAATACATTAAGAAAAAGAATTAATAAACAACCAAATACATGATACATTTTACTAAATATATTTTCTTGTTGTCAACTAACATTGAAATATATATTTCAGACATAAAATAAGCTGCTAAATGTGCTTTGGGTTCCAAGGAGATAGACATGCCAATAGCCCTAAATTAGTTTTTCCAAAAGACTGTACATATGAATCATTTTGGATTTATTAAAATGGGGTTTTCATTTCACAGGCCTACAGTAGAATCTGTGATTTTGTTTTCTAAACAGCTGACAGTGTTGCTATTGACCTTCTGTCACATTGAAAACCCAAACATTTGTACTGAACATATGTGAGTAACTCCAGGACAAGGCATAGCAAAGAATGTCATGTCAAGGAAATCATCTTATCAGTGAAGAGTTTTTAAAAGAATAAATATTTATTTTGGAATTTTAATTGCATTGGATTTTATTGAGGCATCATAGTGTTTCTGATTTGCAAATAAGTGTATAACTTCTGAGATAAACAAGCACAATGTCTTTGTAAAGCCATTTCCAATACTATGTGTGGGGGTTGCTATTTCCATTTAAGTTTCTCTTTTGTCCCAAATAGGCACCAGTTGATTTAAATAAAACATGTTTAATGAGATATATTAGGAATAACATAAAGAGAGTGGCTAGCATGCAGCTACAGGAAGCTTTTTCATGCTTTTAACTATCGACTTAATAGTTATCCTTTTGCAGGAAAACCCACTTTTGTCCTTTTTGGGCAAATGTTTGTTCAATATACAGAAAAAATCTTGTGATACTGAGAAGATAGTACACCTTTTCACACTTAGGTGGGAGAGAATTTCTGGTGCTTTATCACAATTTGGCCTTATAGATTTAGGTTTTTCTAAAAACTGTGTGCAGTTATTTGATAATTGCTCAAGGGACTGTAACAGTTTCCTGGAAATAACTGAGTATCTTTCTGGTTTTAAGATAGAAGACATATATATTATATAATTATATTATGGATATTTCTAAAGAATTATGAATTTCATGAAATTTTTCTGAACACTGTAATTTCATTAATCTAACTTCCTATTTAGACATTATGTTCATTTTTAAGAATATTACTATAAACATTTTATTTTAAATATATGTTGTAATAACTGGTACCATACTCAAGCATTTAATTATGGAAGGAAAACAGTGCCATAGAAATCAAAAGTTATTGCAGACTGAATTTGGCTTCTATCAATTCAGACCTGAATATGAGTAAGTGTTTTGACTAGCGAATCGAGAGATATCCTTGAGGTTTACACTGTAAAAGTATGCTTCCTTTTGTGCCTTCTCTTCACTGCATTTCATGAATGTTTTTAAATTATATGTATATAGTATAGTATACTTACATGTCCATCTATTGATAAATACTTAAAGTTTCTGTTAACTATGAATAAAACGTTATGGATATTTCTGTACCCATGTTTTGTGTGGAGTTGTGGTCTTGTGTTTCATTCATCTGAATTTTTTTATGAGAGAAAAAGTTGTAATATCTTTTGTTTTCTAAAAGCCAAGAAAATTTTGCTCAAATGATTATATGATTTTATGTGCCTTACAAATGTATATAAGAATTTCATTCACTAAAATTTCTTTTTAATATCTGATATTAAAGTTGTTAAACTTTAAGCATCTTGTGCATTTTTTGTATCAGATAGTGCTTAAAATCTATATTATTAAGTGGATAATGTTGATATTTTTTACTTGGTTTTTATATGTATTCTAGGAATTCACAAACTTTACTCATTGTTTTATATATATATATATATATATATATATATATATATATTTATGTGTCTGGCTGACTCAGTCTGCCCTGCGTGTCGGGGGTGGCACAGCATGTGGTGCCTGGGATTGAGTCGCAGTCCCTGTGGTTGCCTAAACTTGCTGATTCATCTCACCAGCCTACCCATTATTCTTAAATTTTGCTATCTTTCTCATTTTTCTTTTACAGAAAAAAAAAATTGCCTCAGTTTCTCAATTTTCATAAAATAATCTTGATACTTAGAATTTCATCCATGGAACATTTATTCAAAATTAGTCATTTTGAATAAATAATTTCAAAACATATATATTGGAGTATTTCACGTTGTGTTCATCTCCAGACAATTCTTTTAAAAAGCAGATAAGTTATTTTACTTCTTGGCTGCTAGATTCTAGTAAACAAATGTGAGGATATTGGTCTACATACAAGCATTCAACAGTGATAACAATGCAAAGGGAATAATATGATCACGGACTTAATAGAAATAGGTTCTCATTGATTTTCAACTTTTATTTTTATTTATTTATTTATTTATTTATTTATTTATTTATTTATTTTTGTCTTTTTCAGACAGGGTCTCACTATGCAGTTCAGGCTGGCCTTGAGCTCACTTTTGTAGCCCAGGCTGGTCTTGAACTCGCATTGATCCTCCTGCCTCAGCCTCCTGAGTGCTGGGATTACAGGCATGCGCCACCATGCCCAGCTCTAATTCTCAACTTTTAAAGATAAAACTTAGGGAAATCAGAAATACATCAAGGATTGCACTCACTACATTGGAATAAAAATCTCACAGTAAATGTAAAGCCCTGAGAAGGGGCAACATGCGCTATGATTACCACGAGTAAGAAGGGTAGTGTAAGTAAATAGTTCATGAATGAATAAAGAGAAGGAATGACATAAAAAATATGGAAAGCTAAAAGATAAAAACTCTCTACTCTGGAGGACACATTGATGGATTTGAATCAGATTAGCTAACTCTATTCCAATTACCAGAGATCCCTGTTAAAGGTGGTACTATACTTTTAGACTCTTCATTAACTAGTAGATTCAGAAGAATCTGAATCACAGAAAACCTGTGATACCCAGGCATGAAATGTGAGATAGTACTCATGCAATTTTCAAAACCAGTAGAATGTACAACACTAATAGTCAAACTAAGGGTAAATTTTAACTGTATGTGATCACATATGTCAATATACCACATTCATGTTGAATGCTAACAGTCAGAGACAGCATTTACATAGGAATAGAGTATGTATGACAATGCTTTCATTTGTGCATTCTATGAACTTAATACTGCTATATATTTGTCCATATTTAAAAATAATTAAAAATAAGCTGGGCAGCATTTGTCTCAAGCAGTTGTATAGCAGAGATGTCACTGATGAAAGAGAGCTACTGAGAGGATGAGGTTGCTACTAGGTAGAGAATAGTCAATTTAGTTTTTTACAACTGTTAGGTAAGACATCCAGATGTAGAACAGAAGTAGATATTCAAAGTTTATTATGAGATACCTGAATAGAAACACTAGAATGGATCTATCTCTCAGCAAAATGAAACAAAAAAGATCCAAAGGAACAGGTGCTTAACTCCACATTGAGATGAGTGACCATGACAAAACACAGAATAAACAGCAGAAAATACAGAAACATAGACCCAGGACAATAACATAATAAGAAACTAAAATATCCCATTACCTGCCACCGAGCTTAAGAACTAAGGTCTCTTCTACAAGTGAATAAAAGAGTGTCAGAAAACTTTATCCAAGCAGATGCTGGAGACATTAGCTTTTTGAAGTGCTTTGTGGTCCTTAGAGACTTATAGCCTAAGGGGACAAGAACCAAAATCTTCACAGTAATTTGTCTTTGGAAAGGCAACAAACATCATTTTCCAGTGACTTCCCAGCACTTTAACCAGGACCCAGGCTGGTAAGGGAATTATTGTGTGAACTTAGACTGCTCTAGTTACCAGGTACAGGCCCTTATGCTCAGTCCTGGTACACCATGGACATCATGCTGTACTACTGCCTCTGATAGCCACTTCACAAATGCTGCTGCCTCAGTGGATAACTTTGACCTAAGCATACTAAAAACCAGAAGTACAATGAGGGGGACATTTTTTCCAATGCAGCAGTGACTTGTGTTATCTTCGGAGCCAATAAATCAGAGGTGTAGTCATGTCTATGTATGTCTTTGTCAGGATTGAAGGCAGCTGTGTGAGCAGTTACTGTCATTTCTAGTCCAGAGGAGAGAAAGAATACTGAGATTCCTCTGCTCTCATATCCATAGAAATGCACTGAGTCTCAAGCAAGGCTCTCTACTCCCATAAAAATCACTGGCTCAGGAGGTCTAGAGGTAAATTTTGGCTGGCATAGCCATATTCTACCCTCAGTTAGAATGGCTATCACAAAAAATAACAAAGTTGATAAGCATATAGAGAAGACAAGAACCCTGATACATTGTTGGTAAAAATTTAAATTTAGTACAACCTCGATGGAAACTAGTATGGATTTTCCTCAGGAAACTAAAAATGAGGATACCATATAATCCAGCTCTTGCACTCCTAGTAGTATACACTAAGGAAACAAAGTTAGCATAGAAAAGATCTATGTAGGATCCTGGAATATAGCTGCAGCATCTGCCTAGAAAACACAAATTCTTGAGTTTGATTCCTGATTAAAGAAAGAACAAAAAGCAGATATCTACAGGACTGTGACTGTGTTTACCATATTCGCGGTGTCACTATTTGTAATAACTCACATTGAATCAGACTAGACACTCAAGAGAAGTCGTATGGATAGAGTCAGTATGACATATACACAGGGAACAGTGTTCAGCCAAAAAGACGATGCAGTCCTATCACTTGCACTTGAATTAATAGAGCTGGAGGACGTGAGAAACAAATAAGCCTGACACAAAAAGGCAGCTCTCACCTGGACTGTTTCATATAACGAAATGAAACTTTAAAAGAAAGCCAACCTGAAAGTAAAAAGAAATTGTTAGAAATATGGAAAGTGTGTTAGAGGGACTGGAAATAGAAGGTGCTTGGAGTTCAGCGCATATCTGAGGCATATCGTAAAATGACAAACCCGTTAGTTTTCAAAATTTAGTGTACAGTTTGTTATTTTTTTTTTTACTTAAAAACAAAAACTCATGAATGAGTTATAGGCTGGGAATTAAAAAATTAAAATATAAGCATATAGGTTATTTTTGTAAAAATTCTTAAAGATATGATCACATAAGAGGAGAAACAGAAATTCTAACATTTCCAACTGTTAAACATATCAAGCAGAATCTTCTAGTAAGCACACAGAACGACTAAAAATGATGACCTAATGACAGATCATTAAGTCCTGCAATGTTAATGTCATAAGCATGAGACAGAGTATCTTTAATTCCAAAGCCCTGGGTTTTAGGGAGAATAATACAGGGCCTTTGCATTTCTATAACCCAAAAATGGTCTCATCCAATTATTTTAGTATATTCTGTAACCATACCAATCCCCCCCCACACACACACTCATAGAGAACACAAACATACACACTCACAGAGAACAGTATAATGTATAATTTGTAATTAGTATTTTCCTACAACATAAATAAAAACATAGTATGCAACATACTTTAAAATAATGAGAACATGTCCTTTTATCTGAAAATATAAAGACAACCTACTACCTACCACACAGAATTTGGAACAATACAGAAGAAAAAAGGAATCTTCATTGAGTAGAGTATAGATTAATATAGATTTTAGTATTTTACCTTTGTGGCTATATTTTATTTTACTTTTATAAAAACTGTATCGCTTATTCAGGTTTGTTACATTAATGACTCTTGTATATATGTCTTGTATATACTGATACTGGATAATAGGGTATTTGTTATTTTATATAGTAATATTGGAATATTTTTAATCAAAAGCTCATTTCTTGATATTTCTCTAAATTAATTTATCAATTATAAAAATTTTAAGCATTAGATTAATTTAATATTAAGCATATCATTTTGAGTATGTTAAAGAAATTCTTTAAGTTAAACATTCAGTTACTTTAATTTCATAAGGCTATGAAAAATTATCACTTCCAATTAAGCAACTTAAAATGACAATTCAAGGTAGTTTAGAAATCATATTATATAACTGTTGAATACTTATAAAAACATTACACAATTATAAAAGTAATGTGAGAGTTTGTGTCTGAATAATATAAGTAATGTAATAATTATCTTGGGGAAATTAACTTTTTATTTCATTTTAAAACCTGTTAAGAAATTCAGAATTCATTAGCAGATAATTTCTAGCCAATTTTCTTTGGTGATTCAATTTATGAAAATTAGAGAATTTAGTAAGTGATAAATAGAAATAATATTTTTTAAATAACTAAAACCACATGTGTGTACCCAGCAGATAAGAAGTTAAAATAGGTCCTTTGCCACTTAGAGGAACTAACTCTTTATGTTATTTATTTAATGTATCTATTTATATTTGTTCACTACAAGAAAATGTACTACATGAAAATAAATATTGGTTAAAAGATAAAAGAACATATACATGTTGCCAGTGGCAAAAATTCCAAACCAATAACTAAGAATTCTCCAGGGTAAAGAGGAATATAATAAAATAAAGCAAAATTCTGAATTTCAAATTGACATTATATATTAGTCCAACATCTCTACCTTTTGGTAGCAACTCTCAATCTACTTACAGAACTTATATTTTGTAATACTTCACTTAAACAATATGTATTAAGATGCGTAAAAAGCATGAAATTCAATCTGTGTACATAAGGTATCTGAGATTAGGTATACAATAAGAACATTTGATACAAACTTTCAAATGATAATATTTACACAGAAGTATTATTAAACATACATTTTAATTTTCAGTTGCAATTTTAAATTTATAGTATAAATTATAAACAATAAGTATATATTTGCCATTAATACTAACAATTTCATCATTTGCTTTATTTGTTTTAGACAATGAAAGGAATTGAGTTCTAACAACACCCAAAGGTCTCGAGTAGAGCAAGTGGGTTACATGGCAGCAAAGAAACAATATTATGAATTGGAGCTCAATTAATAAAACTGACATATTTCAATATTTTAGTCCCAATTCTTTACCAAAATTGATGACTACAAAGGAGGCTTAGAAAGGTATGGTATGGCAAAATTGTCCAATAAAAACAACAAAGTTACAAGCAAACAAAAAATAATCCTAATCCCAAAACTTTGCATAAGTGCTGGAGATATAGCTCTGCTGACTAAGTGCCTGCTTTGACAAGAGCAAGGACCGGGGCTCGATCTCTTGTTTCTCATGTGGTGCCATGCCCACCTCCAGGGCATGCTGAGCCGGCCACCAGGTCCAGCCATGGTGGTGCACATCTGTAATCCCAGCTCTGGGAGAATCACTAAGAGTGTGTCCATAGTGAAACCCTGTACCAAATACATGAAATGGAAAGAAAAAAGATGGGACTACCCCAAAACTTTGTGCAAATTTATTGCTTTGGGTGTGTAAGGTAACCAAGGATTGTTAGTAATGGAAGAAATGTTACATGGAAAAGCAGCAGACATCTTCAAGACCAATAGCCACTCCTTTGGAAAGCCATCAGCATTTATATTGCATGCCCTCTAATACTTCTTTATATTTTTCTTTTCCTAAACAGAATCAAATCCCCTCTAATTTCTCAGAAAACTTTTAAATTTCATTTGCCTAAGGATCAGTCTTGATTTGATTTCAAGGGTACACTACAAAGCAGATCCCCAAATATATGAAATTATTTGTTTAACAATGTGTCCCTCCAGTTCTTTTTCTTTGAGACTAAATTTTTAATTTATTTTATTCTTAAAAATGAAAGGTATTGCATTCTATATTAAGACTGTAGTTCTCATTCTTTATTACAAGAAAGTAGACCCTTAGGGATGAGAAAGGAGATGACCAGATGGGGAAGAAAGGAGCAGCTGAGTTGGAGATTGAAAAGGATGAGTAAGTGGTACATAAATGTACCAATTTCCCGGAAGAAATAGCCTATACTATAACCATGAACTATTTAATAGAAAAGAATAACAACAAGAGTAAATGTAAAACACAGAATATTTTTGTGTTTGTTTTTTTTTCTCTGTTCTATTTTAATAGAAAAAGCCCCTAAAGTCAGTAGATATCATTCTGTGTCTGAACAGAGAGAATTTGCTGCCCTAGGTAAGAACAAGAAATAAAATAGTTATAGAAAAGATAGCTTCAAAGTAAATCGTCTTCCTCCACTGATTATTAAGACACATTTATTATTATTATTATTATTATTATTATTATTATTATTATTATTATTATCATTATTATTACTTTGTTTTGTTTTGCAGGACCAGGTTCAAACTCACGACCTTGCACTTGCCAGGCAGACACTTGTGCCAGGGAGCTATCTTCTCAACTGAAGATGCATTTTTTTGTTTCTTTCCTTGTGTGGGGAAAAGAAGAGGTGCATGTGTAGATTTGAACCTCAAATTTCACAACTTATGAATGTTTCTTCATTGAACAATTCTGAATTCACTAGAAAACAATTCCATTCTTGGTCAAAAGAATTCCATAATTGGTCAATTAAGTATGTAAATAGATGTTCTTAAGATCTATTATACATAATAACCAGAGGCCTTGCTTATAAATGCTGAGTTTCTATTTAAACACTATTTCACTGATAGAAAATGGAGAGCAGTAGACCTCATGTGTCCGATGTGGTGGAACCATGTGACCTCATGCTGAGTACAGGACAGTGATTAATGATGAATACGCGGGAGTATCCACTTCACATGCATTCTGAGGATGCGTATTCGAACATTTCTTCCATGCAAGGACCCTTGATTGCAAAAATGCTGTTAATAGGTGTAGTATCTTAGTGAAGACTCACAACATTATTTGATAAAGACATTACTTGTCTTTATCAGCACCTTCATGCTGAGGAACACAAAACAAAGTAATAAATTCATCAATATTCATCTAAAAAAATTAAATGTCTCATACATGCCTGGCAGTCTTCTAGATGTTTAGAAAGCTAAATTAAGACAAGTAAAGCTCTATTTTTATGTAATGAAAAGGTATACTATACGGGCAAAATAAATGTGAGATATAAATGCAAAAATAAATCTGATAATCATATAAGGTTTAAGGGAAAACTATCTTTTGATTCTGAGTGAAATAACAAGAAGGATTCCAGCCATACGAAAGAAGCCAGCCAGTCATTTCAAATAAAGGAAACAGCACTGTAAGAGCCTTAGAGCATTTATGTTAAGAGGTACAGTTGTAACTCTTTGAGCTAGATGATTTTAATAGCTGAGTGCTTTTGTTCTTTGCTCAAACAGCCATGTACAGCTGGAGGGGTGGGTATGTCTTAAGTTTAAAACATAAAACCGGGCTCATACTAATTGTCATGTAAGACACTATATTTTCTCTTTGCAGCTGGAGCTGGTGAATTTTAGTAAGGTGACAACAAATTTCTATAATGGTTCTTAAACCTTAGCCAGATCAAAGGCATCTATAGTCATTTGTTCCTATAATATTTGAGTCAACATAGTAATGGATAAAGAGAAAGAAGTCCACAGCAATAGGAACACTGAGCTATTTCAGAATCTAAGGAGTTCTGGAAAAGCAACTTTGTATGATAAACATTAAGAGAAAAAAATTAGCAACTTGAAGTTTTAAACTCGATGATTCAGGGGGCCTGGCGGGATGGCTCAGTGCTCTAAATGCCTGCTTGGGAAAGCTTGGGCAGCTTCAGGGACCGTGGTTTGATCCCTGGCACCACATGCTGCACCAGCCCTGCCCTCGGGGCAGGCTGAGCCAGCCATAAAAATGAGTGAATAAACAAACAAAGGTTCTGAAACAAGAAAATAAATAAATAAATAAATAAAATAAACTCGATGATTCAGACAAGTGCTTGTCACAGCTTCCTGCAGAAAAGCAAAACTTTTGTCCACAACTTTTGAGATATTGGAAGGGTTTATATGTAGAAAGAAAAGATTAAATGTATTATTCTATCTTGAATTAAAATGCTGATAGATGTTCAATTGTATGAGAAATAGTGGTTTATCAGCAATCTTTCAAATATAGAAACTCACTAATAAGTATACACTATTTTAAAGTAACTACTCTTTTTAGAGATTTTTTAATCCTTCCTTTTATGTAGCTGCACCATATATGCACAAATTCATTTATAAATGAAGACATATCAATACTATTTTAGAATATTAAAAAGAAAACACAAAATCGGAACCTTTGAAGATCACTAGTGTTTCCACTGAAAGACTTAAGCAAATATAAATAGCTATACAAGGTTAATAAGTAATTATTTCTTCATAAGTGGTATACTTTTTGTTAAGTCACAATTTTGTCTGAATTTATGTAACTTAATCTGCTCATTAAAAGTGTAAAAGTATGACCATCTTTTTTTTTCAAAGTGAAAAGAAATCTGAGGGACAGCCGGGCATGGTGGCGTACGCCTGTAATCCCAGCACTTGGGAGGCTGAGGCAGGAGGATCGGTGCGAGTTCCAGACCAGCCTGGGCTACCAAAGTGAGCTCAAGACCAGCCTGAACTGCACAGTGAGACCCTGTCTCAAAAAGACAAAA